>PVLC010001060.1:121329-161547 GCA_004027655.1 Graphiurus murinus
TTTTTTTTTTTTTGTGGTACTGGGGATTGAACTCAGGGGCATTCTACCTCCGAGCTACACCCCCAGCCCTATTTTTTATTCTTTATTTTGAAACCGAGTCTCACTAAGTTGCAGAGTGCCTCACTAGATAGCTGAGGCTGGCCGCGAACCCGGATCCTCCTGTCTCAGCCTCCCGAATGCTGGGATTACAAGCGTGCGCTACCACACCTTGCTGTTTTCTTTTTTAAACCTAATTAATCTGCTGTCTGTTGCAAACATGCATCACCACAGATGGGGTAAGTATGAAAGAAGAGGTTGATTTTAGCTCACAGTTCTGGAGGTCCAAGGTTGAAGGGCTGCAATCTAGTGATGGCCTTCTTGCTGGCAAAGTGTGTGAACCGAGAGCCCTCTGGTCTCTATCTGCTTATAAATCTCCACAGGATTCAATCATGGAGCTCTACCCTAATAACATTATCTAATACTAAATCACCTTCCAAAGGCTCCACCTGTAAACATTATAGTCAGATCATGTTTCCACCCTCTTAATACCTCACAATGGGATACTAATTTCAGTGCCTGGTCCCTTAAAGGACACACTTCATCCATACCTAAACCATAACACTCACTTCTGTAAAAGATTACATAAAGGCTCATATTTAAGAGAAACTCTATCACACTAAACTAAAACAAGCAAATAATAATAAAAAGTTAACAAAGGTATTCTGAACAATGAAATCATAAATAGAACAAAGTTCATGCCAAAAACTGAATAGAAATATCTATTACTGAACAATTTGGATTAACTTGAAGTAAGATGCAGAATTTATGGTATTTAAAGATACAGCCCATAGGATATGACTGCCATGTACCTATAGGCAATATGTATGTGGTAGATAATCAGGAAGTTTAAAAATTATAAAATTTAACAAAATACTGATAGTATTTTAGTTCACTGCATTTTCTCAATCTAGAAGATCATTCTGCAGATAAAAATAAGTAGATATATAAAGGAAAAAAATAATATAGTCGGCAAGGGCAATCTAATAAATCCTAAAAAGAAAATACCCACTCTTTCTTCAAATGCCATAAAGAAAATGACAATATATTATACCAAAGTATTCATCGTACAGATTAGGTACTGTGATCACAATCAATAAAATATTTAAAAGAAATTAGACATTTGCAGGGAATGGATGGAATTGGAAAATATTATGTTAAGTGAGATTAACAAAAAGTAAAAAATTGGATGCTTTCCCTAATATGTGGAAGCTAGGGAGAAAGTGGGTCATAAGAGAAACCAGACAAAGAAGAAGAAACCTTAGATCAGCAAAGAAGGTGACTTAACTGAAGGTGATGAGGGGAAGGGAAATACCCTAATGCACATGATGTACATTCAGAAATATATCAAAGTCAATCACTAAACTGAACATGAGAAGGAGGGAGAGGAAAGGGAATGGAATGGGAATTGGGGAAGGGTTAAATGAGAGATATGTGCATGTATGTCTTTATCAGTTTGTACCTAACAAAGATGTATGATTACAATGGACCAATTAAAAAAATGAAAGAAATTAGAAAGTTTTAATTGTCTGCTAAGTTTTGTCAAATGTAGATCAAAAGTAAAAGCAGAATAATTAGAAACTGAAAATGAACTAGTGCATTTCAAAGTTATGAGCTATGTACTCAGAAGACACTTCGTAACAATAAAAGGTTTTACTAACCCCCTTGGTTAAAACTGATTTAAAAATTAAGCATGAAATTTAGAAAAAGAACAATCAATCAATTAAAACAAATCAAAAGGAGGGAACAAAGATAAAAGCAGTAATAGGGTAAATAAAAGATCATTAATTTTATAAGTAACTCCAAGAAGAGCTTCTTTTGCAGAAGTGGGTATGGAAGCTGAGGATAGGGGGCAGGGGTACAGATGACTAGGGAGTAGGAGAACAATGAAATGGATAAATAACCACTTAGTTTAATTTTAAAATGTAGAGACAAAAAATACATAAAATTAGAGCTGGGCGGTGGTGCACGCTTGTAGTCCCAGTACTTGGGAGGCTGAGACAGGAGGATCTAGGTTCGCAGCCAGCCTCAGCTAGTTAGGCCCTCTGCAACATAGTGAGACCCTGTTTCAAAATAAAGAATAAAAAAAATAGGACTGGGGGTGTAGCTCATAAGTAGAATGCCCCTGGATTCAATCCCCAGTATTGCAAAAACAAAACAAAACAGCACACACACACACACACACACACACACACACACACACATAAAATTAGTAATGATGAAAGAGAAAAAGAACATAGATACCAAATAAATTAATTATAGTTTAAGAGAACTATATAAATGACAAATGTTTAAAAAAATTATTCTTCATAAAAATATCTCATGGGGGGATTTTTGTAAAGCTTAAACAGGTAAATTTTACCCTTTTCCAGAGCTTCCCAAGGCCTCTTATATAAAGCCAAAAGTACACTGGTAACAAATAGTAAAATATTTAGCATCGAAAAAAATCTTACAAATTTAGGCACTTATGAGTAAAAATGCCAATTTTCATAATAAACCTTAGGAGAAGGATGCATTATTAATAGGTATGGTTCATTCCAGAAAGACAAAGCTGAGCCCATATTAGGACATTATGGAAGAGATGACTACCAGCTGTTCACTAAAAATTCTCATTCTTCAATCCATGGTATTTATTGCTAGAAAATAGCTGCCCAAACTGGCACTATATTTCTCAGCTAGCCTTGTAATTCGATGTGGCTCTGTGATTGCAGTTTAGCCAATGGTGTGTGAGCAAAAGTAGCAGGTGGCACGTCAAGGTACCCCTTACAGAGGTACCTGCTCCTTGCTCTTATTTCCTGTTGAATGGTTGAGATGGAAATTATATCAGAATATTGAAAGTTATATTTTGAAGATGATAGAGACTGTCAATCTGGCTCTGTGAATGATTACATAGAAAAGATTGCCTTACTAACCTACTCTAGTTCTGTTCCATAAATAAACAACTTTTATTTGAATTCTTATACTTTTTTATTCTGTTTGTGCAGAAGTTAGCCTGCCCTAACTAATACATATATCTATTAATATAAGTCATATAGATGACAAGAAAGTCACAATTATTATTAACACATTCTATAAAAAGATTTAATAAAATTCAAATTCTCATCTGTGTTGTCAACTATTTTTGAGGTCCAACAACATCTTTGATCCTTTTTCAGTTTGATTGTTGATTCTTATATTTCTAAAACTTCTGTTGAGTTCCCCTTCTTTGGCTAGACTAGCCTGTCATAGATTCCATCGCTTTATATCATGACCCAACTAAGATAAAAGGAAAGGGAATGAAATGTACTATGGTTTAATGAATAATTTTGATTTCTCTCATAGGTAATACTTTTCTCCCTTAATCCAAAAAGGGGTACAGGGTAAATTTATGAGTTTGCTAGTACTTGTAAGAATATAGCCCTGTCAAGATTCTTCTTTCAAATACAAAATAATGTCACCTTTTAAATGAGTCATCAACAAGAAATGGGCTTTGGTAATTGATTGGCATGCATTGGTTTTATGTAGCCATACATCTAACAAGACTGGAAAATGAACTAAATTCTCTCTCTTTCTCTTTTTTTCTCCCGATCTTTCTGCTGTGTACACTAGACAAGCGCTCCACTACTGAGCTCCATCCCCATCCCTCCCCTAAATATTATCTCTCTTGGGCAAAAGAATCCAGAGCACTAGCAACATCTTTGGCAGATAATGTAGCCATTCGTTATCTAGTCCTAGTGTACTGTTATATAATGTTCTGTGACTTAACAATATGTCAGTCTTAGCAGACAAAAGCTTCTTCTGGTTAAAACTATAAATTCATACATAGTTATTATCTTCTATGAAAACCATATGGGTTTATAGCAGCCTTCTATATGGGAATAATTCATATCTCAGAAATTATAAAACTTCCAGAAAAGCAGAACAAATTCCATTCTATTCTTACTGAGTGATCTCTACTAGAAGCCTATAAAACAAAATAAGGTTAGACATGCTACTGAGAGAATTAACATTTATATTATTGGGCATATGCTATTACCATTACCAGCTCTTTTGATACAAATAGCTAGAATTGCTTTTAACAAATCCTATAGAATCCTTATGGATTAAAATATTTGTGACTTCTATATTATTTAGGTACTTTTCAAAGCAAGTGACAAAAGCCCAGCTGAAAATAATTTAAGGAAAATAATGGTAGGAGTAATTTATATTGGCTAATGTAAAGAAGTTCAGGAGATTATAAAGTCTAAGCTTGTCTGGATCCCAAGACTTGATGTCTTCAATTTTTGTTTTTTTAGAAAAAAAATTTCCTTATATAGTAGCAAAAATGGTAACTGTAAATTGTAGAATTATATCCAACTTAGAGCTAGCAATGCTACTAAAAGTTCTTTTTCAAATTTTCTAATCAAGTTCCTGCACCATGGTTATCCTTTCCTAATCAATATTCTGAGCAGATGTAGTGTTCTGATTGTTCAGATCCTGTGATCACTTTTATGGCAGATGTTCTGCATCAAAAGGAAGAGGACTCTGTTAGCAGGAAGGTGGATGGGGCAAAGAAGCTTTACACCTACTGGGAAGACAAACCTTAACTACCACAATACACAACAAATAATTCCATTTCAACCAATATCATGAATATTAAGGATAAAAGCATCATTATTTCTAGTTAATAAAGTTGTCATTTCTGAAACACACAACCCATGTTTTGCTTTGAGTACCATGACAAATTCTGGCAGAACTTATTCATAGCAATGTATCTCTTTTAGTCATGATAATTCATCAAATTAACTTATGAAATTTCCTATGACCAATTGGTTCCTATTTGAGAATCTTATTTATTTTGCCAGTACTAGAAATTGAACCCAGAGGATCTCTACATCCCCAGCTTTTTTTTTTTTTTTTTTTTTTTTTGAGACAGAGTCTTGGTAATTGCCCAGCCTGGCCTCAGCCTCCCCAAGGAGCTGGGATTACAGGCATTTGTCACCATGCCTTGTTTGTGGAGTTTTTGATGGGTAAAGAATAGAAGAGTCATCTTTAGTCACTTTTCTGTTCAAAGCTTTCTGGAGGAGCAAACAAAACTGGAACTACTTCTTTATTAACCCCATGCCCCAGCTCATTAAGATAATCATTCCAGAGAGTCAAACAGAATGATACAAACAAACAAACAAAAAAGAAGGGTAGGGGCAAGGATGGGAGGAAGGGAGGGAAAAAGAAGAATATCAATATTTCAAGATATTTGTCAGATTATCAATCCATAATATCAGGTGTGTGAGAGATCTCTCATTAAAATATATTTTCAGTTGTTCATCCAGCTTACTAGGTTAAAGGGCAATATAACCTATTGTTTGTTATAACTCCCTTTTTTCACTTCAGCATGGTGAAAAACACCAGGATCAAAATACCACTGAGACTGGGGATGCCCATCTGGTGGTCACTCATCCACACTGGGGCCCATCAGATACCCACAACTATCCCGGTCCACGAGTCACTCCAGAAGAGCTTGCTCTGCGGCTTTCCCTTGAGGCTTGATGATGAGACTCTTAGGCAAGGATGAGAGGCCCAGGAGATGGCAGCCATTTCTCTCTGAGATTTTGGAATTATCCCAAGACAACAGATTCCAGAGCATAAGTGTCCTCTTCTTAGGAAGGAAAAGTTTTCCTGTCCTCTCAATTTCTCAGGAGTTTCTATTGCTACTTAGCTTATTTCTAACTCATGCACCTGCTCTGAACTCTTCCCCTTTTCAGATACTAGCATAATCTTTTGTGGCTTTAAGATTCTGAAAAAAATAAAGTTGAGCCCAACTGAAAGAGGACATCAAAGCTTTTGCTTTCTGTGGAATACATTACAGACATTCCACAGGCAAGAAATTGCAAAGCATTGTTACAACAGTGAAATGAGGAGGAAGAGAAACGTAGGAGAAAAGCATCACAATTTAATATTTTCTGCTAGATCATTAAACCCATACCAACAGGAGGACGAGAAGGAGAATAAAAAGGGAGAACGAAGATGAATTTCAGAAAGTGTAAGTAAATTACTAAAGCCCTTCTACCCGTAAGTAGAACCTAGGTATTTTTCACTCAGTGCCTTTTGCAAACCTATCCTAACTCATCATATCATTCAATTTTAAACATTATAGAGATCAGAGAAAAACTTCAAAATTAAAAACCTCAACTGAGTTTATTACTTTTCTAGTTTCTTTATTTCATCAATTTAATTGACTATTGCTTTAGGAATAGCCTTGGATTTCTCAGAAATGTGCTTGGTTTTAAGCCCCAATCATCTGTTAGAATGTGTTTCCATTAATTTACCATGATACGCCTTGAAATTCAAAATGCTGAAGACTCCATAGCCAAGTTATGGAACCAACTACACTGTCCATCAATAGATAAATGGAAAAGAATATGTAGTATATACATAATCGAGTTTTACTCAGTCATAAAGGAGAATGAAATTATGTAATTTGCAAGAAAATAGATGGACCTGGAGAGCATCATGCTGAGTGAGGTAAGCCAAACTCAGAAAGTTAGGATCCTATGTTTTCTCTCATAAGTGGAAGCTAAAGAGAAAAAAGGAAAGAAAAGGAACCTCATGAAAATAGAAGAGAGAAGAGTAGAGTGTGGAAGATCAGACAGGAAGGAAAGTAGGAAAAGGGGTGGTAGAGGGAATGATATAGAACCAATTATGCTATGTGCATGTATAAATATATCACAATGAATCCCACTGGTACATATAGCTATAATGCACCAATAAAAATTAATGAAAAACGATAGCTGGGCATGGTGGTATACACCTGAGACAAGAGACGAATGGGTTTGAAGCCAGTTTCAACAACTTAGCAAGGCTCTCAGCAACTTAATGAGACTCTGTTTCAAAAAAAAAAGAAAAAAATAGGGCTAGAGATGTAGCTCAGAGGTAGAACACCCCTGGTTTCAAATCCCAGTACCATTCCCCTACACACACACACACACACACACACACACATCACACATACACATACACACACAAAAAAAGAGCAAAAACTCTAGAATCCTGGAAAAAATACAAGCATCGAAATATAAAATTCCTGAACTCTTTTTGTTGTTGTTATTATTGTTGTTTTTTTGTTGTTGTTTAGTTTTCTTTTGTTCTATTGTAATACTGAGGATTGAACCTAGGGGTGTTCTACCACCTAGCTACATTCACTCATACCTTTTTTATTATTATTATTGGTGCATTGTAATCATACATCTTTGTTAGGTACAAGCTGGTAAAAACATACATGCACACATTTCTCATTTAATCCTTCCCCAATTCATGTCCCACTTCCTTCCCGTCCCTCCTTCTCAAGTTCAGTTTAGTGATTGACTTTTATATGTTTATGAAAGTATATCATGTGCATTAGGGTTTTTCCCTCCCTCTTCCCCATCACCTTCAGTTAAGTCATCTTTTTTGCTCATCTGTTTCTCTTTCTTCATCTAGAGTCCCTCTTATGTCCCACTTTCTTCCTAGCTTCTGCATATTACAGAAAGCATATGATTTTTTTTACTTTTTGTGACTGACCAATCTCATTTAGCATAATGTTTTCCACTTCCATCCTTTTCCCTGCAAATGACATGATTTTGTTCTTTTTTTTTTGAGATAGGATTTCACTAAGTTGCCAAGGTTGGTATTGAACTTGCAATCCTCCTGCCCTAGCCTCCTGAGTAGCTGGTATTAAAGGCATGCATGACACACTATGCCCAACTTGAACTCCCATTTTTCACAATTCCTTGGTAGCAAAGTGGGATTTGAAAGTCTTTTTAAAATTGCAATTACTGTTTCAAGCTGCCTTACTCATCCCTGAAACATGAGATGCCTGAAACTAAGCCAGATGGCAGATTTCCTACCATTAAATTTGTAACAGCAAAGAATCAATATATGAATCCTCTACTTTTACTCTATATGTTCAAAGCCCTGGGAATGTTCCCAGAAAGTAGGTGGATTAGATAAAGTCCAAATACTATGGCAGAGAAAACTGTGCTGTGAAGAATTGTTTGGCAACAAAACTAACACAATAGAGCTATTACTTAGTTATTTATAATAATGGACCTACTTGAAGGCAGGGAAGCTTAGAACCCTTAGGAACTTTCCAAAATTGAGAATAATGGATGCTCTGTTAAAGCAAAGAAGAGCAATCCTAGGAAGGAAATTAAAGGATCGATAGATTATTAGACAATATAACCTGTGTAAAATAACTAATAGTGGCCTTAGTTTCAAACATTATTATAGAAATTCAATTATTTGCATGGTATTCTTATTTTTATTCTTATTGTTTTAATCAGGTCTTTAATGTGATGATTAATATTGGGAGGGTTTGTGGAAACCAAATTTAATAAAATCCTACAGTAAGGAGAATTGATTCACAAAGGCCTTTCTAATCCCTTAGTTCAGAACCCTCAATCCAAGTTAGAGGATGAAGTTGTTATTAGTATCTATTACTAGGCTCTTTCGTTTATATCATCTCAATAGAGTTTTCCTACACGTTTTATACCTGCCATTTTATTTTACTGCATGAGAAAGTTATTATAAATTAAATCACCCTCCCCTTTTGATATATAATTTTATGGTAATAGAATAATAGGACCTTTTGCCCCTACATGAATTACTAAAATATATATTTCTGAAAATAAATTATAAGAATCCATCTAAAATAACCTGGAGTAATAGCACGTAAGATATCTTCTAAAAGTATTTTTAAGCCGGGCATGGTGGCACACGCTTGTAATCCCAGCATTTGGGGGGCTGAAACCAGAGGATTCGGGTTCCTGGCCAGCCTCAGCTAGTGAGGCACTCTGCAACTTACTGAGACCCAGTTTCAAAATAAATAATAAAAAATAGGGCTGGGGGTATAGCTCAGAGGTAGAATGCCCCTGAGTTCAATCCACAGTACCACAAAAAAAAAAAAAAAAAGTATTTTTAAGAAGCAGCCTACCTGGAATAGTGTTGCATGCCCATTATCCTAGATATTCAGGAGGCAGAGGCAGGAGGATGGCAAGTTCAAGGCCAGTCTGGGCAACTTAGAAAGATCCTATCTCAAAATAAAAATATAAAAAGGGATGGAGATGTAGCTCAGTGGTAGAGCATACTGGGTGCAATCTCCAACCACCAAAGGAGAAAGAGAAGGAAAAAAAGGAAGGAAGAAAGGAAGGAAAAAAGGAAGGAAGAAAGGAAGGAAAGGAGGAAATGTAATGGAAAGGAAAGGAAAGGAAAGGAAAGGAAAGGAAAGGAAAGGAAAGGAAAGGAAAGGAAAGGAAAGGAAAGGAAAGGAAAGGAAAGGAAAGGAAGCAGTCTAATTAGAACTGAAACTCTCAATCATCTGCTTGGGGTGTCTCAACCCCCATACTCCCTGGTACATTACAGCCTGTGTGTGTGTGTGTGTGTGTGTGTGTGTGTGTGTGTGTGTGTGTGTGTGTATGTGTGTGTGTGTGTGTGTGTGTGTGTGTGTGTGTGTTTAAAAAAGCAAAACAAGCTGGGCATGGTGGCGCACGCTTGTAATCCCAGCATTCGGGAGGCTGAGACTGGAGGATCCGGGTCCGCGGCCAGCCTCAGCTACCTAGTGAGGCACTCTGCAACTTAGTGAGACTCGGTTTCAAAATAAAGAATAAAAAATAGGGCTGGGGGTATAGCTCGGAGGTAGAATGCCCCTGAGTTCAATCCCCAGTACCACACAGACACACACACAAAAATACCACCTCCAACAACAACAATTGACTCTCCATAAGAGAGTTATGGCATTTTTAACTCACTCAATTTCTATACCCCTTTATGCAGCTCCACAGTAACCTTGGAAACCAGTAGCCTCACAACCACAATAGCCACAAAAATCTATATAACCAACAGCTAACAGAGGGGGAAGACTGAGTTTAGAAATTGCTAAAAGCCCCATCCCAAGAAAAATGACATCAGTTGACTTGTCTGAAAATTTTCTAAATAGCTTTATTCTTAGGGTTTATTCTTATTTTACTTAATTCAAAGCTTACTCTGTGCAAAAATCCTATTCCTAGAGCATTTGTCAAAAACAATTGGAGAACAGTTATTTAATATCAATTAAGCAACATAAATTGGGACTAAGAAGAGACTGAAAACACTTAAAAGAAAAAATTGGGGAATGAGATGGCCATTCGAGGACTGAAAAGCTCCAATATATTTTTGGAAATCTGTATGGTGACATGTGCTCATGCTCAGGAACAAGCTAAAAAGGCTCTACAATCTCTCACTTATGGTTGACCTTGAGGCACAATGCAAACCAGAAGTAAAAGTTTAGATTAAACTAAACTGACCACCTCAGCACTGAATGCCTGCCCCAACAAGCACACAGAGACCCTAAGTGAAGGCTGGGAGACCTTTGTTTCAGGACTTAAGAAAATCTATGTCCACCAAGATAACTGGGCAAGGACTACAGTGATCAAACTCTGCACACAGGGGAAAATAAACTGCACACAGTAAATATAAAGTTCTCACAAAATTAATCCAGGAAAATTACTCAAAACACTCAAACAGCAAAAGTAAAGCAACAAACCCTGGGAAAGAGAGGATAGAATTTCCAAAGTTGTCACATTGTGTAATTTAAAATGTTGAACTTAAATATATATATATATATATATATATATATCTGTATGTATATATATATATAAAATCTTGAAACATATAAACAAAAAGTATGCTACAAACATGGGAAAAATAATGTAATCAATAGAAAATTTCCCAAATAGAGGCCAATTTTTGGACTTAATAGACAACTATTTTAAACCAGCTATTATAAATATGTTCAAGAAACTAAAGAAAACCATGCCTAAAGAATTAAAGAAAAATATATGTTAACCAACAAAAGAAAATCAATGAAAAAGAACTAAAAGAAGTTTCATAATTGAAAGTACCTAGTCTGAAGTGACAAATTTAAACTGACAAAAGAATCAGTGAATATAAAGATCAATTTACATTATCCAATCTAAGGACAAAAAGGACAAAGAATGGAGAAAAACAACCAAGGCTTCAAAACTGTGGGCACCATTGAGCATGCCACCATATGTATAATGACATTCCCAGGAGAGGTAGAAAAATGGAGCAGGAAAAAATATTTGAGGAAATAATGACCTGAATTTCCCAGGCTTAATGAAAAACAAATCTAGAAATCCAAGAAACTCTAAAAATTAAGTGGGATAAACTCAGAGAGGCCTCCACCTACACATAACATAACATACCTACTGAAAGTCAAAGACAGGAAGAATTTAAAAACATCAAGACTAAAGCTACTACTTATGCTTAGGGATTCTCAGTAACATTAACAAATGACATCTCATCAGAAACAATGCAGGCCAGAAGAAAGTGGGGTGACATGTTTAAAGCACTGGAGGGAAAAAAACCCTTTAACTAAGAAATCTGGACCTGGCAAAACTATCCTTCAATGATAAAGGAGAAGTTAAGATATTTCCAGGTAACAGAAGGAGAAAGAATACATCCCTAGGTGACCTGTCTTACCAAAAGGAAAGAAAATTAGTTGGCTATTGAAGTCAACAGAAAGAAGAAAAGGGAGCAGTAAAGGTAATCACATAGGCAAATATAAAATACAGCAAAAACATATTTTAGTTTGTAACTTTTCTTCTCCTATATAGTTTAAAGACATAAAATTGGGTCGATGTACATAAGCTATACTATGATGTAAGCTTCATGACAATAAGAGCATGTGGAAGCTGGTCGTGGTGGCGCACGCTTGTAATCCCAGCATTCGGGAGGCTGAGACCGGAGGATCCGGGTTCGCGGCCAGCCTCAGCTACCTAGTGAGGTACTCCGCAACTTAGTGAGACTCGGTTTTAAAATAAAGAATAAAAAATAGGGCTGGGGGTATAGCTCGGAGGTAGAATGCCCCTGAGTTCAATCTCCAGTACCGCAAAAAAAAAAAAAAAAAGAGCATGTGGAAGTGGAGAGGCAATGAAGTGATATAAGAACAAAATTTATGTACATACATTGTTGAAATTAAGTTGTAAGTTTTGATTCAAAATAGATTGTTTCAAAAGTTTAATTGTGAAACCCAGGTCAACCACTAGGAAAATAACTCAAAAAAATATAGTGAAAGAAACAAGGCAATAAAAAGGATATACTTGAAAATATCTACTTAACCCAAAATAAGGCAATCATGGAGAAATAGAAGAACAAAAAAGAAATAAGACATATAGAAAACAAGTAGTAAAATAATCTGATATAAATCTTACTTTATCAGTAGCTATGTTCACTATAGCTATATAGTAGTAAAATAATCCTATATAAATCTTACTTTATCAATAGCTATGTTCACTATGTTGACTAAAAAGTAGAGATTAGAAGTGTGTATGTGTTTTCCTAGGGATTGAAACCAAGGGCATTCTACCTCTGGACTACATCCTCAGCCCTATTTTTTTTTTTATTTTGAAACAGGGTCTCACTAAATTGCTGAGGGCCTAAGTTGCTAAGGCTGATGGTTAACCTGTGATCCTCCTGTCTCAGCCTCCCAAGTACTGAGATTACAGGTATGTGCCATCATGACCGGCCAGAAATAATTTTAAAGTAAAAAAAGAACCAGTAACCACAAGAGAACTGAAATGGGTGTATTAGTAATTGACAAAATAAATTTTAGGCCAAAAATTGTTAATATATACCATGAAGACCATATTATAATTATAAAAGGGTCAATCCATTGAGGAAATATAATAATTGTAAACACATATGTACCTAAAAAATGTAAAAACACATGAAGTAAAAGCTGCCATCACTGAAAGAAATATACAATTCAAAAATACTAACAGATTTCAATAACCAATGATCAATAATAGATATAACAACTAGGCAAAAGAGCAACAAGGAAATAGAAGAGATGACCAAAACTGTAAACCAAATAGAGCTAACATGAATCTATAGGACACAAGGACACACCACCTAACAACCACAGAATACACTCTTCTCAAGAGCACATAGAATATTTTTATATGATAGGCCAAAAAAAAGCCTGTAGTAATTCTAAAAGGATTAAAATCATACAAAGTATTCTTCTCTAACCAAAATGGAATAAATTAGAAATAAATAACAGAAGGAAATTTGGAAAATTCATAAATATGTGGAAATTAAAGAAGATGCTTATAAAAATCCAAGGGGCTGAAAAAAAATTACAAGATAAGCTTTAGAGTGTTTTTATGCAAATGAAATAAAAACATAACATATTACAATTTCCAAGACACACAGTTAAAGAAGTGCTTACAGAAAAACACATACCTTAAATATGTTAATAAAAATCTCAAATCAGAGCCAGTGGTGGTGCAGCACACCTGTAATCCCTGTACTTGGGAGCCTGAGATGGGAGGATCCGGATTTACAGCTGGCCTCAGCTACTTAGTGAGGCTTTCTGCAACTGAGTGATATCCTATTTCAAAATAAAAACTAAAAAATAGGACTGGGGATGTAGCTCGGAGGTAGAACTCCCCTGGGTTCAATCCCTAGCACTGAAAAAAAAAAAAAAAAAAAAAAAAGAATCTCAAATCAATAACCAAATTCTCCACCTTAAGAAACCAGGACAAGAACAACAAACAAATGCCAAAGCAAGCAGAAAAGAGGCACTAATAAAGATTAGGGCAGAAATAAATGAAATAAAGAAAAAACAGTAGAGGACATCAGATAACCCAAAATTTTGTTCTTTGAAAAAACTGACAAAATTATCAAGCCTTTCACTAGAAAGATCAAGTTACATATTACATGCTGTCATTTATATAAAATATACAGAATAGTCAAATTCCTGGAGTCAAAATGTAGATTAGTAGTGGCCAGAGAGGGGTTGAGGAGGGAAAAATGGGGAGTGATCACTAATGGATACAGGTTTCTTCCTGAACTGATGACAATGTTCTAAAAGTTGATAGTGGCAAAGATTGTAAATCTCTGTGACCACAATCTAAACCACTAAAGTGATGAAATCCTGACTGTTCTTCAACATTGCTGACCCTCAAAACCATCATGCTAAATGAAACTAGAAGCAACTTCATACTGTATTATCCCATTTACTGCACATGAAATGTCCAAAAATGCCAAACCTATAGGGACAGGAATCAAATTCGTGGTTGAATGGGACCTGGATAGGAAGCAGAGATAGATTATAAATAGACTAAAGGGGAAATTTTGATGCTGAAAATGTTCTATAATGGATCTAGGGAATTGCTGTTCTGTGCTATAAATTTACTAAAAATCACCGAATAGGATGCTTACAATATGTCGGCGTGATGTACATAAATCACACCTCAACATATGTAACTATACCTTAATATGTAAAGTGTGTACAAGCTATAAATACTACCTCATCATGCAATGTACCCATCTTAAAATTAATTCAATGGATTTCTATTGCTCTTGGGAAAATTTCAAAATCCTATGTTATCCAGCCCTTCCAGGTTCCCCTGACCCACCTGCCTCTCTCACTCTATACCAGGCCCACTGGACTTTTTGCCTTCATTCTGCTTCCTCAAAGCTTCTTCCTGTCTTCTTTCTTGCTCAGCTCTTTTCCCTTTCACTTAATAATAATTTCATTTAATAATAACGTTATTGTTATTATTATACTATTATTATTATACTATTATATTATTATTATACTATTATTATTATATTATTATACCCCAGTATTATCATCTTATACTAGGGATTAAACCCAGAGGTATTCTATCCCTGCTCCATACCCTCAGCCCCATTTTCTTTTGAAACAGGTTCTCCTTGCTAAATTGCTGAGGCTAGCCTCAAACCTGCAGTCCTCCTGTCTCAGTCTCCCATGCACTGGGATTAGAGGCTCCTTTTCTCTCTTATTAATGTCATGTCTTCAGGGAGATGTTCTCAGCACCCTCAGCTGCCCAGTCAATTAAGTCCCTGCATGTATTGCAGTATACCTTCTATGTATGTTCTCGTATGGACTTACCACAATTATTATTGTATAAATATTTATACACAACCAATGGCTTGGAAAATGCTGCTGCACCAGTAATCTTTTTAAAATGCACCTCTGCTCTTTGACTGAAAGCTTCCTGTGGTTTTCCACAGCACTTAGAGTAAAAGTTGAACTCCTTGCCATGCACAAGGGCCCTTCTGATTTTGCCTCCAAGTCCTGCTTTGAGATCATTTCCGAACCACTGTGCTCTGTTATCTTTAAATTCATCAACAGTAGTATTCTTTAAAATAATCATTGCTTTTACCTTTTTCAAACACTTGGCACCTACTGTTCCACATGCCCAGAATGCTTTTTTCTGCTGGATTTTCTTTCTATTGCTCAACTAAAGTGTCATCTTGTTAGAGCCTCTTTCCTTTTTCACCTTGTCAAAGAAGCACCACACCCAAACATCACTAGGCATGATATTTTCTTTTTATGTACATCAATTTATTTTCTGTTTCTTTTGATATCAGGGAAGGGATTTTTAATTTCACGGTGTCTAGAATAGTGTTTGGTACTAGGCGTATGTTCAACTAATATCTGGCTAATTAATGAACCTATAGAGATCAGTCCTGGGCTGCTGTTCTAGCCTCTATCTACCATACTTTTGGTCTCTCTAGCTCCTACTTGATAGCACTGGCTTAGTGCCAGCTTACCTATTTAACAAAATAGGAATTTTATTTAATGTTTAGATTCTCAAATCACAGCAGAAATTGAGCTCAACAGATCATTGTTCTTACTCTGTTTCCTAATTCTTTTCCCAATTTTTTCCCTTAAACTTCTTAGTTGACTCCAAACATAGGAAACTTGGTTTTATCAACTACCCCATATTGTAATGTATAAAACAAGTAATTGTTTGATCCAGTCAATCTTAAGATGCATTCCAACATTTGGTCTCACATGCATAACCCTTGTTTGCCAGGGGAAAAACAGCAGACCTCATTTCTGGAAATTGTATTGGATTCATTTCACTTGCTGCCTTGGAAGTTGGCCATGGGGGTAACAAAAAGGGAAAATGTAAGCAAACATCAAAGGAACTTAATGTTTTAAAAACTTAGAAGCATTGTTTCTAAGTCAATTGCCTTCCTCCATCCAATCACTGATGTCTATGTGGGTTTTAAATTGAAGCCACAGCATTTACCATAAATCTTATTTTATATATGAAAGATGTGATCAATATATGGTACTGAAAAGCAATCATGAAACTGACAGCTCTAGGTCTTGCAAAACTTTACAGAAGGCTTCCAGACACAACTTAGCCTTAGTAACTTTTTCCAGTTCTTCCCCAAAGAAGATGAGGTAGAAACAAAAATGAGAAAATGGGGGCCCATAAGAATCTACAGTGTATTAATTCCAAAATTCATTTCTCTGTAATCTTTGGTTCTCCTCATGTTGAGGTTAAGACTCTTCTTATCTTTGTATCTGTGATGGTACCTATTGCCCCAAATTTGGATGTGCAGATATGTTTTTGTTTTGTTTTGTCCCTCTGTGCTTAGGATGCAAAAACTTAGTCTTACCTGCTAAACACTTGATACAAAATCCTTTTCTCTTGAGGAGTCACATTTATGATTTCTTCTCCCCATCTATTTCTTAGTGGATTATCTAAAATTTTAGGGAGATTGTGTATCACTTTATTATAAGAAAGCAATGACTGTCCTGGTCTCCCTGCCTTGTTTAGGCATTATCCATTGTTATGAGCAGAGGTCATAATTTCACTCTGGAAAATGTTCAATCAGCTCTCCCATCCTTGCTGACTTGGGTCATGGCTCTGCTTTTGACTGAGCTTTAAGACTCAGCCATACTTAGCACTGGCTATAACTTGAACTTAGTCCCCTGGTCTCTGCTATGGTGCCTTCTTGGTCCACGAGAGGTTCATGGCGGGCACCCTGGCTCTCCACTCTTCTAGATTTCATACTTTATCCAGGTATGTGGAGATTTTCCTGTTTCACCTTCATTCACTGAAAGGCTAGATACATTCTGCATTCAAAATATTACAATTCTCCCCCAACTCCTTTCCGCATTTCCATCCCCCATATATTCCCTAATAAGCACATATTGTCTATTCCTTGGAGTACACCTCAACTATCATAGCTGTTCAGGAAACTTGTTAAATAACACTCGTAGCCCAGTCGTGTTCAATTAAAATACTAAGCATCTTTTTCCTCTTGATGCAGAATTTTAGAGGTTAGGAGGCTTGCCCTCTGAGAAACCTTTATGGTGCTCAGAATGATCCCATAACACTTGCTCCTCTAACTAAACTTGAGGCATACTAATGACTGAATTTTGCTAGTCACAATATTTTACTAACACTTACTTATTTTATAAACCCCAAATAATTTTCCCTTTGAGCCAGTCTCTGTCCTGTGTATTAGTTACCTATTTTCATGAGGTGGTAGATTTGGCATTAGGAGGGCACTGATAGTACCTAGTGTAAATGGATGATTTCTAACCCGAAGGAAGCCTGCAAGCTTCATTGCTTTCACCAGGAAGCAAAAATAAAGATGCACTTCGTGGGGGTTGAACATGGAAGGTGCTAGGATACCTTTGAATCTCATATAAGGCAGAGGGCAGTCCCATAGAATGCAAAGGAAAATGTAGTCTTGTTTTTCTTAAGGGGAGAGACAATTTAAAATAGATTCTTTCTTTATGTACTCTTTGAAAAATATTGTGTGTTTCTTAAGAGAGGATTTCTTTTCCACATGAAAACTGACATTCTTCTGCTCTCATATTGCACTTACAAAAATTCTGATATGGGAAAACATTCTACTTTGGTCCAGAATTGAGCTTTCTACATCGTTTGAATCATCCCACAGTAGCTTGCACCTCCGTGGGCGCTAAAGAAAAAGCAAAAAAGACTTTGTTGACTAATGCTCCTCCTGAAAAAAAAATAGACCACATAGTAATTATCTTCTCTCTTTTAAAAATGGAACACAGTTACCCTTTTAGATCTATAGCACCTACAAAGTTCAAAACATTCTCCAAGCAACAAGAAAATGTATTACAATCCTAACCAGAAATAAAATGTAATAGTGATCTCACTTTATAGGTATTAAAATGAGATATGGGGAAGAGAGGAGATTTTCAATCATACACAATTAATAATAACTTATACTTATTGAATGTTTAATATATGCCAAGCACTGTTCTAAATATCTCATGTATATAGCTCATTTAACTCATACCACAAATCTATGAGATTTCTACTCTATTACTCCCCATTTTACTGATGCACAAGTATAAAGCAGTTAAGCAACTTGCTTAAGGTCGCATAGACTATATGTGGTAGAGTCAAGATTTTAACCTTGGCAGCCTGAATTTATTGTCAACCCTAAACTGCATGGTGGTGGTGGTGGTGGTGGTGGTGGTGGTGGTGGTGGTGGTGTGTGTGTGTGTGTGTGTGTGTGTGTGTGTGTGTGTTACTGAGAATTGAACCTAGGGGCATTCTACCTTCAAGCAATACTCCCAGCCCTTTTTGTGTGTTTGTTTTGAAACAGGGTCTTACTAGGTTTCTGAGAGTCTCCTACTTTGCTGAAGCTGTCCTTGAACCTATGAGGCTCCTATCCCAGCCTTCCAAGTACAGGGATTACAGGCTTGCACCCCCAAGCCCATCTAACACTACCTTTTTTTATACATATGTAGTCTTGTATACATATGTAGTGAAGTTTCATCATGCATCAAACTGGAAGCCAGCTCTCAGGTTAACTGAATTTAGCTATTTAGTGTCTTAAAAAAATAAAAAAATAAAAAACTAGGATTAAGATATATTCTTTGTGATGGAAAATATAGAATCATTTAAGGAGGAAGCCTTCCAGGCAAAGGCTGAATGTTCAGAAGACAAGCCAAGTATTTGGGATACCCAATTTAAAAATATATAACAAGAATTAAATATAATAGACATGATTAATGTAGCTGGGCTTGGTACTTCCTGCAAATTACTCTTTATAAAAGAAAATTAGGGTTTTGTTTATTGAAATGTTATTTATCTATATTTAGTACCTTTGTCAATTGAATCAGATGAAATACAAATGCATATTACCTTAATGTTCTATACACTTTACTAGTATCCTCCTATATGTATCTCATTTAAAGTAGGGAAGAGACACCATTTTTCCTTTTTCACAGCTGAGGAAGCAGAGAGCCAAAGAAATTAAATGTCATGCTCAAGGTCACTCAGTGGTGAAGTTACATGATTATGATGCAAATCAACTCCATTTCTCTTTCAACTATACATCGGGAATACTGCAGCCCTTTGCCATTTATGAAGTCTTTTCATAATGCTTATTTACTGTGTGTTTATAGTAGCCCCAGGGGATACTGGTGTGTAGCACTTAAAAATACAGACTTCAGGTTCAAGGACAGCCTCAGAAATGTAGGAAACTGTCAGCAACTGAGTGAGATCCTGTTTCAAAATTTAAAAAAATAAATAAAAAATAAAAAGGGCTGGGAATGTAGCTTGGAGGTAGAATGTTCCTGGGCTCAATCTCTAGTACCACACATACACACACACAATAAAAGGTCTTCAAAATCAGATTGACTTGGTTCAAATTCTGATTCAGCCACTTAATTGTGAGCTTAGACAACATACTTTACCTCTTTGCTTGTCAGTTTCCTCATCTCTGAAACAAAATTCTAATAATATCTACCTTCCAGGGCAAAAAAGGATAATGTGTAAGCATTTAAGTGGAATACTATAAAGAAAACACTTGGAACAATGCCTGGCATGAGGCAGTGGCATGTGGGTCTTTACACACTATGTAAGTGTTTACACAGAGGAAGACTTACTGTGTCCATTTTATAGATAAAGAACTGTGGCCTCAAGTTAAATGAATCGCCTATGGAGCTGGAACCCAAACTCAATTCTCCTGACTCACAGTCTGTTTCTTTCTCACTGCACCAGCTTGTATTATGTACAAATCTAGGTTTTGCTGAATGCCGTTCAAGGTGGAGAATGGTGGAGAAGGTTTCTAAATCAAGTGTCCATCTGTGAATTTCAGGGTCTCCAAAAACCTTCTAACAATGATATGAAAAAGTGTCTTTGAATATTTTCTAGGAAAGAGTGCTTAGCTGTCCTCAAATTCATAAAAGAGGACCACATTCATAAAGTTTGAGAGTCATAGATTTTGAGGTGATACAGGATAACATTTAAGATCCCAGGATTTGGAATGGCCTATACCTTCAAACCACAAGTCTAACATTAAATAGCTTTGTGACCCTGGGCAAATTACTTAATTTCTCTGTAACTTCATTTTCTCACCTGTAAAAGAAGGATGATAATTTGTAAGACTTGAATTAATTAATATGTATAAAAACAGGACATAGTTTGGCAGATACCAATTTCCTTATAAAGGTTGCTCTTATTGTAATTGCCATGACCAAGGGATGTTAAAAAGCCAGTAGGAGTCTATCTACTTGAAAACTGAAGTGTTAGGACTGGTGAGAGGCATGAGAACTTAGCACTGTGCTTGGCCAGGGACTATGGTACATGACTCTCACTGCCTGGTTTTCACACCCTTGTGTATTCCCCTTCCCTTAAGTGGATATGCTGACTACCTACTATGGAATCTAGTATTGAATGCAGCATGAGATGGGATGTCACTTCTGAGATTAGGTCACATTTTCTCCCTTGGGAGGGGGCACCTGTCATGTTATTAGGCTGCCCTGTGAAGGGATCCATGTGGGAAAAACAAAAACAAAAACAAAAACAAAAACTAGGGAGGCCTCCAGCCAGCAGTTAGCAAGGAAATGAGCCTCCCAGTCCAACAGTTCTGCAGAACAGAGACCTACATGAACACACTTGAGAGCCAATCTTCCTCCTGTCAAGTTCTCAGATGAGACTTCAGAGCCAGCCAATGCCTGGCTGAAGGCTCCTGAGAGAATGTGAGCCAGAGATGCTCAGCTAAGTCAGACTTAGATTTCTGACCCTCAGAAAATGTGAGATAATAAATATTCATTGTTTTAAGCCACTACATCTGGGGGTGTTTTTTATTCAGCAAAGGGTAACTAATATATACGCCAAGTACTTTATAGACATTTTCTCCCTTAGCACCTACAACCACTCTGTGATGTAGGCATTGTTGAATTGATTTACAGAGGAAGCCTGGAGACATAGCAAGACCAACTCTGGCTGGTAGTGATTTTTGCCTGACTTCAAAACCCATGCTCCTTCTTAGCCAGGCTATTAGGTTTCTCTTGTTGATTCATTTTTCAGATTACTTTTGATTCTCTGTGTTTTGTTTTTAGTAAGTAAAATAAGAATTGCTGAAGTTATTCAGGAATGGACTTCAATCTGCTTTAAAACATATCATTGGTCTTTATTTTAACCAGAACTTGGAAGGCTGAGTAATTTTCACTTAGCAAGATACTAGGTTTTGCCAACATTTATGCTGTAGGGAACAGGATCTAAGATTTTATAAACATCAAATTATAGACCCTGAGTCGGAGCTCTTCACTCTAAACTCCACATTATTGCTGTCATTTATTTTTGGAACACAGCCCTTTAAAAATAATTACTTGTACTTAAATTAATTCATGGCTTTAAGTAAGTTGGATAATTAGCCATCACCCACTCACTTTCATCCTCAAATAGAATTTTCCTCAAGTCAATGGTCTCTTGACTCCTGGACCTTGACTACTAGTCCAGCAGTCTGTCAATTCCATCCTTGATTTCCTAGAGCAGGAACTGCTTAAAGTCCTGCGATAGTTAATGATCCCTGGCAAAGCATTAGAGAAAGAAATAGAATCCATTCAAGCTTACAGTCAAATTTGAAGGAAAACACTAAAGAAGAGATATTTATAAATACTCCTGAATATAGCTCAGGCCTTACAAAGAAATTCCTTGACAGAAAGTCCCTTCCCATTTTGAAATAATTAGTGACTTTAGTTCAATGGAATATTAAAATTTTATCTATGGTTACTGTAGCAAATTGAGAACAAAATGAAAATCATTAATCCCAGAGATGAAGATGTCAGTTGTCTTGGGTACAGATATATTACAGCAGAATATGTTATTAAAATGATTAAATATGTCTTCATGTTTCAGACATTTATCTATCTATCTATCATTCTTGTGAGAATTAGCCTATAATATTTAAACTATCACTGATTTCAAAGTAGACATATTTGGCATATTTGGAAATAAATGCTTCTTAGTTCATTAGTGCACTACAGGAATAACATAATCATAATTTTTAAGGTATTGAGTTATTTGTTTTAAGGCATTTTTGACTAGACCATAATGAATATAAAATAAAAATCAGTTAGAAAAAGAAAATCTAGATTTTGACACTGCATATAGTATAAAAGTATTTTTTAAATTTAACACTCAATATTTAACTTGAAGTTGGGCACAATGATGCACACCTGTAATACCAGTACCTGGGAGTCTGAGACAGGACGATCGAAGATTCAAGACAGCCTCAGCAACTTAGTGAGACTCTGATTCAAATAAAGAAAGAAAGAAAATAGTACTGAGGGTGTAGCTCAGAGGTAGAATGCCCATGGGTTCTTTCCCTAATTAAAAAAAACACACAATAAAAACAAGGTTATGTATCAATAGGTTAATGAAAATGTGTGTCAAGAGACTTGTAAGAACCTAACAGTTATTTCTCTTAGGAGCTTGTGAAAACTTTATAAAGAAATTTGTTAGTAAATTTATAATAGAATTTTATTTTCAGATAGTGTTACAGATGTTCACCAAACTATTTGGTGTGATGATAATAATAATATAAAGTACAGCAAAATATTTAGTATTCAGTCATTTCTGTTAACAATACCTCACTCTGCTGTTTCAAAATTTCATCTTCATTTTCTAACTTATTTTCACTTGAGTTGTATCTGGGCAGTCCATGAGTTCATTTGATGTTATAACTGCCGTTAAATATATTATTTTATAGAATCTCTCATACTCTATCACCCAGTAAAACACTTAGCTCCTTCGAGTGCACATTCAGCCTATTTGATATTCTTTCTGTAGGAATGTAAAATCATTTTGACAGAAGTGCATCTGAACATCTTAATAGACTAGAAAGTCTGCCTAGGAAATGGAATACAGGTGTGGGAGCAATAAAATTCAAAGTATGTACTTTTGAGGGGTTTTTCCCTTAAAACCTTGTGATCTGAACCATCTGTGGAAAATTTGATAAACAGAATGTAAGAGGAAATGTAGGGGGGAACAAGTTTATTCTCAGTATTTCACTTCTTGTGTTAACAACAGATTACTAGAACTATGACTTTCTACCCTTACAAATATTGAAACTATTTCGAACTTATACTGGCAATAGATTTATTTATTTATTTATTTATTTATTTATTTATTTATTTATTTATTTGTACTTAGGATTGAATCCAGAGAAATTCTTTGTGTTACACCCCAGCCCTTTTTATTTTGAAACAGGGTCATCTCACTAAGTTGCTGAGGCTGTCCTTGAACCCATTATCCTCCTCTCTCAGCCTCCCAAATGCTGGGATTACAAGCATGCACCAGTGGGCTGGATTAGACCTATTTCTCTAAAGAAGGTAGTAATATTTTTGTTTTGCCTTTTCCCAGAAATGGGGAAAATGTAAGAGTATCCAAAATCAATGCCTATACATAAATTTGCTTTCACATTCGTTTGCAAAAATCTAGCCTACAAAAGAATGTGGAATTGGACTATCTGAGCAGAAAATGGATCTCAAGGTTAGCAAAGGTAGTAAGTTAGCTTTGGAAGAGAAAGTTTTGAGAGGTTTTTATTTTATTTTGGGAGAATGGGAGAGTAGGAGTTTGGGGAGTTCAAATCAGTGGGGAATGATGTGCTGATCCATTGTACACAACCAGGGAGATGGCAGGTCTCAGAGGAAAGTGACAACAAGATAACACTTGAGAAGATCATCAGCAAGAGGCAAAGGCCTTTGGCCACAGCAGAGGTTGAAATGCTCCTTTGCTGGAGACAGACAAGGCATATGTTTGTTTTCCATTACTATAATGAAATGTCTGAGGCTGAGGAATTGTACAAACTAAAGAGGTCTATTTAGCTCACAATTTTGGGTGTGGCAGAGGAAAGCTGCCCAGCTCATGGCAGGCAGAAAGCACAGAGAGACAGAGGAAGGGACCAGGGACAGATATTGTCCTCAAGGCCACACACCCCCCAGTGACTTGCCTCCTCCAGCTGCACCCCAGGTGCCTATAATTACTACTCAGCAAACCCATTCAAATTATTAATCCATCACATGAATTAATTCACTGATGAGGTTAGAGCTTTGATTCCATCATTTCGCCTCTGAATATTGATTCATTGCCAACACATGAACTTTTCTCGGGGGCATTCCATAGGCAAATCGTAACAGAGTCTTCTGTTAACTCAACCTCATAACAACCCTATGGTATAGGTGCTATTATAACCATTTTACAGATGAGGAAAGTGGGGGCACAGAAAGGTTAATACCTTGGTCAATGGCACAGTTAGGAGGTAGTAAACCTTGGAATTGAACCTAAGCATCCTGGCTAGATATTCAGTGCTCCAAATATGCCACTATTCTGCCTAAACTGCTAAATTGATGGCAGGCCACATAACTCTTCTAAAACATGACCTGCTACAATCACTGTGCATGTGTTTTATCTGCCTTAGCCCCTTGAGAACTTGGCATGCCTCTTATTCTTTATATTTCCTATAGTGCCTGATACTGACACTGGAAAAACATGTAGGTCACATGAATAAACATGTGAAACTCAAATTTGCTTCACAAAACAGATCTGAATATATATCTGTGTGCAGATAAAGATATAGACATGCAAAGCCTTTAAAACACAGATAGATGGTCAGGATGGATCCAATTAAATGCAAAAATTTCTGCATTAAAATGCCTCCATATATGAAAACACATTCCCATTAGAGATGCATGTATATTTTTCATTATCTATTTTCTTCTTAGCATCAGAGTATATGATAAAAATGGCTGTTAGATGAATGTTGTAAATGCAGCTAATAAACTGCCTCTGGGTTTTACTTTGAATGGTATTTCAGAATTACTTTGAACAAGAACCATAAGACATTTAAGAAGCACACCATAGATAGTGTGGTGGACTCTGCTGTGCTCACCCTGACCCCTCTTTAGACATGAAGAATTGATGCCTCCAGATGCTGGAAGTACTGCTGCCCACTGCCCACTGCCAGTCCTTTGTGCTCATCCCTTGCCAGATATTACTCTCTCCAACAGAGAACCTGCAACCGATGTTAGATCAATGTGGAAATATAAAGGTCTGATTCTTTGTCACAACTTTGGACCACTCTGGTAGGTCACCAAAACTTCTGAGCTCCCTGTAGGGGGCAGCTGTGGCCTTCACTGAAACTGTCCCAAAGCCCAACTCTTCCCTCTGCCCCAATCCTGCTTTTTTCCCTTTTCTTCCAAGAGTTGTTGCTCCTGAGAGCCCCTCCAAACAGAGTTCCTCATGCTGATCTTCATGTTGGCACCTAGTTCTTATGAAAAGCAAGCTGGGAAGCCTAATGTATCCAAATGGATGCTACATGCTGAACCAATACCACCCTAGATTCTCTGTAAGCATGCTCAATGCATTTTCCTTCCAGTTCGTGGTTCTTATGCAGTTTAGCCTAATATAAGCAGATAAGCTATGCCCAAAGATTCGAAAAGATTTTCTTCCACTGTTGTGGTTCCTAACATTAAAATGAAAAGATCCCTTTCTAAAACAACTGTCAGATCCTCTTATGATGGTAACCATTGTAGAAGCTAACAGTGAGTCTGCACAAGGTGCTGGGCACGATGCCAAATACCATGCATGTGTTATTTCATTTAAGCTTCATAATGAGTGGATGAGATCCATACTATTATCATTTCATTTTACAGTGAGGCTGATAGCAGTAGTTGTATGACTTTCTGAAAGTTATGTGATGACATACCCTTTTTTTTTTACAGCCCCTCAACACTGCTACATTCACAAACACACACACACACACACACACACGACAAAGAGCTATAAGAAATTCAGTGATGCATTTAAATTATTTTCTATTTCATTCACCATAAAAGAGTATCTGAATTCATTTAAAACATACCAATATATAAGCACCATTTTTATTCTGCAGATAATTTTTTGGAAATCATATGCAGTTGCAAATCTCTCTCAAAAACTCTGTACTTCCCACGGGTTCCTCTATTTTTTACTCAAAGGTTACTGATCATTGCCTTCAATAGTTTATATATCCTTCCATTCAGTGATCCTGATGTCTAAGGTTATAGACCTTTCCTTCCTACATCTGAAAAAACATACCTATAAAGTGGGAAAAAAACAAAGAAAATAGAAAAATTTCAAAAGTGGCAAATGCTATGAATTTTTTTTTTAGTACTGGATATTGAACCCAGGGACATTCTACCTCCAAACTACACCCCCAGCTTATTTTATTTATTTATTTATTTATTTATTTATTTATTTATTTATTTATTTATTTTTATTTTGTAGTACTGGGATTGAACTCAGGGGCATTCTACCTCCGAGCTATATCCCCAGCCCTATTTTTTATTATTTATTTGGAAACAGGGTCTCACTAAGTTGCAGAGTGCCTACTAAGCAGCTGAGGCTGGCCGCAAACCCAGATCCTCCAGTCTCAACCTCCCAAATGAGGGGATTACAAGTGTGCATCACCACACCCAGCTCTATTTTATTTTTTATTTTGAAATAAGGTCTTCCTATGTTGCTGAGACTGGCCTTGAACCTGCAGTCATTCTGTCTCAGTCTCCCAAGTACTGGAATTATATGTGTGCACCCCCACACCTGATTAATGCTGTAAACTTTGAAAAACAAAGTGTGCCACATGCTTGTAATCCCAGTGCTTGGGAGCCTGGGTCAGGAGGATCACAAGTTCTAGGCCAGCTTCAGCAATTTATGAGGCCCTCTGCAAAATAAAGAATAAAATGGGGTAGGTTTATACCTCAGAAGTGGAATGCCCCTGGGTTCAATCCTCAGTACCACAAAAAAAAAAAAAAAAAGAAAAAAAGAAAAGCTCCAAGGAGAAACTAGGAAATTTTGGTATGGCTTGTGCATATTCTTTTTTTTTAATTTTTAATTTGTGCATTGTAATCATACATATTTCTTAGGTACAAGCTGGTATAGGTAAAGGCATACATGCACACATTTCTCATTTAACCCTTCCCCAATTCCCACCCTACACCCTCCTCTTCCCTCCTTCTCAAGGTCAGTTTAGTGATTGACTGATGTGTTCATGAAGTACATCATGCTCATTAGGGTATCCCCCCTCTCCCCATCACCTTCTGATAAGTCAAATTCTTTGTTCACCTGAGGATTCTCCTTCTTCATTTGGAGTCCCTCTTATGTCCCATTTTCTCCCTAGCTTCTACATATTAGGGAGATCATACGATTTTTTACTTTTTGTGACTGACTAATCTCACTTAACATAATGTTTTCCAGTTCCATCCATTTCCCTGCAAATAACATGATTTTGTTCTTCTTTATGGCTGAGTAAAATTCCATTGTGTACATACCTTATAGTTTTGTAATCCATTCATCTGTTGATGGACATCTTGGCTGGTTCCATAGTTTGACAATTGTAAATTGTGCAGCTATAAGCATAGATACACATGCGTTGGTCTAATAGTTTGGTTTCCGTACTTTTGGGTAGATACCCAGAAGTGGTATTGCTGGGTCATATGGTAGGTTCATTCCCATTCATTTAAGGATCCTCCATATTGTTTTCCAAAGTGGTTGCACTAATTTGCAATCCCACCAACAATGTATTAGGGTTCCTACTTCTCCACACCCTTGCCAGCATTTGTTGTTGTTTGTGTTCTTGATGATTGCCA
This sequence comes from Graphiurus murinus, assembly GCA_004027655.1. Lineage (NCBI taxonomy): Eukaryota > Metazoa > Chordata > Mammalia > Rodentia > Gliridae > Graphiurus > Graphiurus murinus. The sequence continues at coordinate 149,096 of PVLC010001060.1, forward strand.
TTCTGATTGGGGTTAGGTGAAATCTCAAGATAGTTTTGATTTGCATATCTCTGATTGCTAATGATGTTGAACATTTCCTCATACATTTATTGGCCATTTGTATTTCTTCTTTTGTGAAGTGTCTATTTAGCTCCTTTTCCCATTTTTTGATTGGATTATTTGTTTTCTTAGCTGTGATTTTCTTGAGTTCTCTGTATATCCTAGATATGAGTCCTCTATCAGAAGAGTAGCTGGCAAAAATTTTCTCCCACTCTGTGGGCTCTCTGTTGAGGTTCTTGATAGTTTCCTTTGCTGCACAGAAGCTCTTCAGTTTAATACAATCCCATGTATTGATCTTCCTTGGAGTTGCCTGTACTTTTGGGGTCTTGTTGAGAAAGTTTTTACCTGTGACTATGTGTTGAAGTGTTGGTCCTATGCCCTCTTCAAGTAGCTGCAAGGTCTCTGGCCTGACTTCCAGGTCTTTGATTCACCTTGAGTTGACTCTTGTGGAGGATGAGAAAGTGGGGTTTATTTCCATTTTCCTGCATATGGTTAACCAGTTTTGCCAACATCATTTGTTAAAGAGGCTATCTTTTTTCCAGTGTATGTTTTTGGCCCCTTTGTCAAAAATCAGTTGACTGTAAGCACATGGGTCTGTTTCTGAATCTTTTATTCTGCTCCATTGGTCTGTGTGTCTGTTTTTGTGCCAATACCATGCTGTTTTTATTACTGTGGCTTTGTAGTAAAGTTTGAAGTCAGGTATTATGATACCTCCTGCCTAGTTCTTGTTACTAAGATCTACTTTGGCTATCCTAGGGTTTTTGTTGTTCCAAATGAATTTAAGTACTGATTTTTCTATGTCTGTGAGGAGTGAGCTTGGCAATTTCATGGATATTGCATTGAATCTGTAGATTACTTTTGGGAGGATGGCCATTTTGATGATATTTATTCTGCCTATCCAAGAGCATGGTAGATTTTTCCATCTTCTAAGGTCTTCATCAATTTCCTTTTTTCAACTTTTTGTAGTTTTCCTTATAGAGGTCTTTTACCTCTTTGGTTAGGTTTATCCCTAAGTATTTTATTTTTTGGAGTGCTATTATGAGTGGAATTGTTTTCCGGATTTCTTTTTCAGTGTTTTTATAGCTGGCATACAGGAAAGCTTCTGATTTTTTAAGATTGATTTTGTATCCAGACACTTTGCTGAATTTGTTGATCAGTTCTATAAATTTTTTGGCTGACTTTGTTGGGTCTTCTAAGTATAGTATCATGTCATCTACAAAGAGAGATCGTTTTAATTCTTCTTTCCCTATTTTTACCCCTTTGATTTCCTTCTCTTGCCTTATTGTTTGGTTAGAGTCAAGTACTATGTTGAACAGAAGAGGTGATAATGGATATCCTTGTTTTGTTCCTGTTTTTAGTGGGAACTCTTGCAGTGTTTCTCCATTTAATATGATATTGGCTGTAGGCCTATTGTATAATGCCTCTATGATTTTGAGATATGTTCCTTCTATTCCGATTCTCTGCAGTGCTTTTAGCATGAATGGGTATTGGATCTTGTCAAATGCTTTTTCAGCATCAATTGAGATGTTCATGTGATTTTTGTCTTTGATTCTGTTTATGTGGTGTATTTCATGGATTGTTTTTCATATGTTGAACCAGACTTGCATCCCTGGGATGAACCCAACTTGGTCATGGTGTATAATTTTCTTGATGTGGTTTGAATGCGTATTGCTAGTATCTTGTTTAGCAGTTTTGCATCTAAGTTCATCAATGATATAGGCCTCTAATTTTCTTTTCTTGAGCTGTCTTTATTTGGTTTTGGTATTAATGTGATGTTAGCTTCATAGAAAGTGTTTGAGAGGGTCCCGTTTCTTTCTAATTCATGGAATAGTTTGAGGAGTATTGGGATTAGTTCTTCTATAAATGTTTTATAAAATTCACTTGGAAAACCATCTGGCTCTGGGCTTTTGTTTGATGGTAAACTCTTTATTGCTGTTTCTATTTCTTTGATTTTTATTGGTTGATTTAAGTTTTCTATATCTTCTTGATTCAGTTTAGGAAGGTTGTATGTATCTAAAAAATTGTCAGTTTCTTCTAGATTTTGTTGGAGTATAGTTTCTCAAAATCGTTTCTGATGATCCTCTGTATTTCCACACTGTCGGTGATAATATCACCTTTTTCATCTCTTATTTTGGTAATTTGGGTTGATTCTCTGTTTCTTTTGGTTAGGTTGGCCAATGGTTTATCGATCTTGTTTATTTTTTCGAGAAACCGCTTTTGGTTTTGTTGATTTTCTGTATTTTTTTAAATTCTCTATTTCATTAATTTCTGCTCTGATTTTCATAATTTCCTGTCTTCTACTGGCTTTGGGGTTAAACTTTTCTTGTTTTTCAAGGTCTTTGAGCCATGTCATTAGGTTAGTTATTTGGTGATTTTCCATTCTTCTTATGTGGGCACTCAGTGCTGTAAATTTTCCTCTTAGTACTGCTTTTAAGGTGTCCCAGAGATTTTGATATGGTGTGTCTCAGTTTTCGTTGGTTTCTAAGAATTTTTTAAATTTCTCCCCTTCTTCTATGACCCATTCCTCATTCAGCAATGTGGTGTTCAGTCTCCATGTGTTTACGTGGTTACTCTGGGCCTTCTTAGAGTTGATTTCTAGTTTCACTCCACTGTAGTCTGAAAAGATACAGGGAATTATGTTACATTTTTTGAATTTGCCAGTGTTCTTTGTGGCCCAGAATGTGGTCTATTTTGGAGAAGGTTCCATGGGCTGCTGATAAAAATGTGAATTCAGCTGCAGTTGGGTGAAAGAGTCTATATGTGTCTAACAGGTCCATTTGGTTTATGGTATTCTTTAGCTCTGAGGCATCTCTACTGACTTTTTGTTTATAAGATCAGTCTACTGATGTGAGAGGAGTATTGAAGTCTCCCAGTACTAGCGTATTGGGATCTATGTGTGACTTTATATCATGCAGAATTTGTTTTATGAAAGTGGCTGCACCTGTGTTTGGGGCATAGATGTTGATAACTGTTATTTCCACTTACTGTATTGTTTCTTTTACTTGTAAAAGGTGACCTGCTTTGTCTCTTTTGATGAGCTTAGGCTTGAAATCTAATTTATCTAATATCATAGTTGCTACTCCTGCTTGTCTTTGAGTTCCATTGGCATGGATTACCTTACTCCAGCCCTTCACCCTTAGTTTGTGGGAATCTTTGCTTGTAAGATGTATTTCTTGCAGGCTGCATATAGATGGATTCTGAGTTTTAATCCATTTTGCCACCTTGTGCCTTTTTATTGGGGAGTTGAGACCATTTACATTCAGTGTGATTATTGAGAGATGATGTTTAATTCCTAACATTTTGAGTTTTGACTTCTGTTTGTGGTGGTGTTTGTTCTTCTTTGCTTAGTTGTTTGATTCCTGGAAATTATTGTTTCTCTGGTTCTGACGTTTACTTGTTAGTTCTTCTTTGTAGTTAATCTATTTGAGTATTTTTCTCTAGTGCTGGTTTGGAAGACATGAATGCTTTCAGTTTTTGTTTGTCATGGAAAGTTTTTATCTCCACGTCAATTTTGAGAGAGAGTTTTGCTGGGTAGGAGAATCTTGGCTGCAAGTTTTTTTTTTTTTTTTCAGAGTTTGGAATGTTACTCCAGCCCCTCCTGGCTTTCATGACTTGGTTTGGGATGTCTGGAGTGATTCTAATTGGTATGCCTCTAAATGTCACTTGGCCTTTTACTTTTGTTGCCTTTAGAACTCTTTCCTTAGTCTCTATATTAGTCAGCTTGATTATTATGGTGAACCTCTTTTTGGTCTTGTCTAGAGAAGGTTCTATATGTTTCTTGCACCTGTGTGTCTACTTCTCTTTTTATGTTTGGAAAATTCTCTGATATTACTTCTTTGAAAAGGTTGTTTATTCCATTAGTTTCATCTTCTAATCCTTCTTCTATGCCTATTATTCTTAGGTTAGCTGTTTTAAAATTGGCCCAGATATCATCGATGTCCTATTCATACTGTCGAATTTTTTTTTCTAAGTTATGTATAATGGATTCATTTTTGGAATGGTCATCTTCTAGGAGTGATATTCTGTTTTCCATGTGGTCTAATCTACTGTTTATAGTTTGTATTGATGCCTTCATTTCTATTATTGGATCTTTTACATCCTTCACTTCCCTCATGGCTTCTCTATGATTCCTGCACATAGTATCAGATTCTTTGTTTATTCATTCCTTTATTTCTTTCCAGATCTCTCTGCATTCTTTCTGGAAGTTTTGTATCATTTCTATTATTAAAGATCTGAATTATTCTTCTGGTAAGCTCTGCCATTCAGTGTCGTTGAGTTCTGTTATTGTGGGGTTGTGTTGACTCATTGTTTCTTTGGTATTTTTCCTTCCCATGGTTTCCCTGTTCTTAAATTTATATCTTTGCTGCTCTTGCATACTTTCTCTGAATTTATAGGTTTCTTATTTTTATTTTTTCTCTGTGAATAGTATCTTGTACTGAGTTACAATTACTCTGGTACTTCTTCTGCCCACTCTATTGGTGCCTTTGGTGGGTTTCAGGTGTTGACTTCTAGGGTCTAGCAAAAGCTAACAAGGCAATCAATTTTTCTGCTGCTTTGCTTCTCTTTCCTTCCTTCAAGAAGCTGCTCTTGTGGCAGTTTTGATTGAAGCTCTTCAATGTGATTCATCTCTGCTCTGGCTCTGTAGGGAGAGGTGAGCTGGGATGGCCCCGCGTGGGTTTAAGCTGGTCGTACCATGCGTTCCGGTCACTGTCAAAGGTGCCTCAATATGCCTCCTGGTTAGGATGTGGAGTTCAGGAGTCGCTCACTCCACCTCTGGTTGCTGGGAATGCAGAAGGTCATTATATATTTCTTTGTCAGTAGACCCCATGCCTGGAACTGGCTCAATGGTGGCCGACACTCAGCGGCATGGCACCGAGGCTACACAGACGGGCTTCTTTGCCTTCCCTGGTTGGCCTTCTGGATTCTGATCAGTTGTATTTCAGTTTTCATAGTGTTGTTCACCTTTTTGTTACTTTTTTTCTTCTGTCAAGAAGCTGCCTCTATGGCAGATTTGAATCGAGCTCACAGTGCCTGACAAGAAGTGTCTCACTCAGACGCCATCTTCCCTGAAGTCCTCAGCTTGTGCATATTCTGACATCTACCATAATTGTTCATTAAGATCTATCTTGGGAAAAGAAGGTGAATACCAGAAAAAAGGGAAGATTTCTCACCAATTGAAATCAACCAAAAGACAAGATATTTGATAACAGCTTAGAAGAGAGAGCAAATATTAAGCATTTTAGTTTTTTTGTCAAAGAAAACTACACTGTAAGGAGCTGATGGGCTATTCCTTTTCTCTGTACTTTCCCCTTATCCTAAGGTAAAAGGGAGAGGAGAGAGGAAAAAGGTGTGGGGTAGGGGGAGAGGGAGGGAGGAGGAAAGGGAGGGGGAGAAGGAGGAAGGAAGGCAGGCAAGAAAAGAAATTTTGGTGCAATAGTCCATCTAGTAGTTGGTAAGGGAGGATGAAAGATAGTGTTAGATATTAATAGAAGAGTCTAAAGCAACTTACCTATACTAAATCAGAGCAAACAGATGATCTGGACAGAGATGCTTATGGCAAGTAAGAGTCAGTGAAAATTAATACAATTACATTTAATTAAACTGCCAGGTGAGGTGGTGCATGCCTGTAATTCCAGTATGTAAGAGGCTGAGACGGGAGGATCACACGTTCAAGGACAGCTTCAGGAACTTAGTGAGGCCATCTGCAACTTAGTGAGACGCTGTTTCAAAATAAAGGAAGAAAATAAGGCTGGGGATGTAGCTCAGAGGTAGAATCCCCCTGGGTTCAATCCCCAGTACAACCACAATAACAAAGGAGACTATTTCAAAATAAAAAAAGAATAAAATAGGGCTGGGGGTGTAGCTTAGAGGTAGAATGGCCCTGGGTTCAATCCATGGTACTAAAATAAATACATAAATAAATAAATAAATAAATAAATAATTGGTTAATTAATATTCTATTGTAACAAGTGATGAATGAAGAACCCAGTTTGAAAGAACGCATAATTCACATGAAAGAAGAATATTCTCTTTGAATGTACTAAGCTATAGAAGAACATAATAAGAAACCACACAGAATCAAAAGCTCTAACAAAACGACTAACCTAGAAAGGGAAATTATAGAGACCATAAAGGAATTATAAACACCAAGGAACAGAAAAACTGGACTAAAAAGTTATTGTTTAACAGAAAGACTTGAGTAAATCATATTAAATGTAAGGAAAGGAGGGAAGCGAACAAAACAGAAGATACGACATTGGTAAGATAGGCAAAGAACATTTGACATTAAGAAACTTATATCCTTCAAACAGAGAAACCAACTACTAGAACAAAAAGCACACTCAATATTATAATATAAAAAACTAACCTGGAACAAGGAACTGGATATCTAGATAAAAAAAGGTCTAGTATGTTCAGGAAAATCCAGGAGAAAATGATCCACATAAGATGAATTCTGATTAAGTTTTGAGCCATTATGATAAAAAAGATTTCTGAAATATACAGATAAGATAAAAAAAACACACCAAAAATACCAACCAACAAATTAGGCTGCCTCTACTCTATGGCATTATTCAAAGTCAAACCTAATGAGTTTATACAAATTTTTAGAGATGTGACCCAAGAGTAATTATCCACCTAGGTCATTGTTCAAGAATTGAGGTTCTGGAAGATACTTTTAATCTTGAGAGAACACAAGATAAAAAGCACTCAAGAATTTTTCTTGGGAAATAAATAAACTATAGGACTATAACATTGAAGTTTGTACAACTAAAATATGAATAGGAAATTTCTAATAAAAGTTTTAGAGCAATGTATATAAAGTCCAAAGGGAAATAAAATATGACCCAAGAATTTCATATCCAGTTTGATTGTTCCTTAGGTAGAGAAGCAACTCCAAAATATTTTTACACTTTTAAAAAAACCTCAGGAATTCAATATCTGTAAGATTTCTTGAAAAAAAATCTTTGAACCATGAAATGTGGCAAACTAAAAACTGAATCAAAATAATTAGAGATAGAAAAACATAAAGTACTGTAATTGAGCAACAGATCCAATTAAATATAAAAATAAACCTCAAGACATAAAAATTATGGCTACAGTATAGCAGTTAAAAGTTCAAGTTCTGATGTTAGATTGAAATTAATTTAAAATCTAGCTTCACTGCTATCTAATTGTATGTTGGGCTATTTACACATTCTCCCTATACCTCAAATTTCTAATCTGCAAGAAGGGATAATAATAGTACTTACCAAAAGGATTAAGGTGAGCATTAAATTATATACAACATGTAAAGAGCCTGAATCAACAAATAAATACAGTGCGTTGTAAGCCAAGAATGAGAATGAGTATGGCCCAGTGCTATGAATCTAAGGCTAGGGAAGAGAGAGGGAGGAAAGGAATGAAGGCAGGCATGGAATAGTACTTGGAATCTGTGGATTTCAGTCAATGTCAGCCATTGATGTATTTGTGTAAAATAATGTAAATATTATCAATTTTGGCAAAACAAATATGCCAATGTAAATAAACAATATAAGAATATAAGGGAATAAGGAAGTAAAAGAAATATAAATATGAATTTTTTTCTACTCTTCCTAGCAGGTAGACATTGAGTACTATTTAAACTTATAATATAGAATTCAAAATATAAGACTGCCATGTTGTTATTCTACATGGTAATTTCATTAACCTTGAGAAAAATCTTTTGGAGACAAATAAATATTTCAGAAATAAGTAGTTATTGGATACTCAACTGTTCATTCTCATCTGTTTATTTTCATGTGCTAGAGTAAATAAATCTAATATACTTAATTTAAAATAGAATGCATCCCAGGACGCCATTTTATAAAAATTATTTCCATTCAGCTGTCTATCCATACATTATTCTATTTTAGACATTGAGAAATATTTGCTATTTGTTCACCTAATAATTCTGGTGGTTATCTCTAGGTGGTGAGATTTTTTTCTCCCTTGTAGTACTTGAGCTTTTATACAAATAATAAATCTTTTCTTACATGGAAATAATAAAAAATCACCCAAGTAAGAAAAAGCAGATACTATTTGGAGCCACCATTGCTTCCGTTTGGTAAAGACTCAAAGCCCACAGAGGAATAGTAAGCTTCACAGCAGACAAGAGGGAAGGATGTGGATATGACCTGACTGGGGGAGGGGGACGGGGGAGGGGGTGCGCTGCTGGCATGGGGAACATCTTATGTGACTCATCAGACATGCACACTTGGCTCTCTCTGATTGGTCCCACATTGGAGACAGCGACGAGAATTAGGGAAGCTGTCAATTATCAACCAAGTCCTGACTATTACAGGAGCTTTGAGTTGGAGTTATGAGTTGGCTCTCTGGGCTGTTTTCTGTAGATTATGGGTTAGTTTCCTGGGCAGGTTGTTACATATCTTGGGTCAGTGTTCTATTCTTTTATATAATTGTCTATCTGTATATTTTGTCTGTCTACTTTGTCTGTCACTTAAATCAAACAAATAATAAGTCAAATTATATGAACAAGTCTTCGACTGTTCTTCAGGTCCTGTTAAGGGGATTCAGAGTTTGGCACAGATATGGGGAACAATTAGTTTCAAATCATCATTTTCTTTTTGTATGTTTGTGTGTGCACACACACACATATGCTCTGGAATTCTTCATACAACTTCAATTAGGAAAATATTACTTGAGTACAAAAATTGGATAATATTAAACTATGTCCTATTTGTCTGAGCTATTCCGAGGAAATATAATTTGACAAGAGTAGCAACATGATATTCAGAAAAATAAAGTGAGATAGTCACTTATTTGCTTATGTGACTTGGAGAAGTTAACTAAACCTTATTTTCCTCATCTCTAAAATGTGAAAAATAATAAATAATAAGTAATGTTAATAATTACATCTTAAACATAAAAAAGATCTCAGGTCAGAGGACAAAGTTAAGCATTATTATATGTTAAATTGAATGTACTTTATATTTTTCTGTTTCTAATTGAAAAGCTAAATTGATATACAAAAAGTAAGTGATTTTATCTTGATATCTAGTTGTGTTTATATTTATTTTAGTTTATATTGCATTTGATTTAATAATGATGAGACTATTCCTATTTATGACTGAAAACCACAAATTGAAATAACTTCCATGTTCAACAAAACTGAATACTGATATTATGTGCAGATAGTTTTTCTTCAAAATGACTGATTTCTTCTATTTTCTTTCACTTCAGTATCTTTTGAAGCCTATCCCAGAACTCATCAAATTTCTTCATTTATTTGAACAATGGAGCTACACTCTAGAGTTCATTTATCTTCCAACTTTATATGCAGCCCTAGAAATACATAAAAGTTGAAACCAGCTATAAATATATTATTTATTCCTTCATAAACTATAACACAATCCATCAGAAAGTTAGGAGGCTTTAGTGATTAATACACAGAGTTTAGTGTTAAACAGATCCAAATTCTGATTTTGCTCTTCATTGTTTCCTGTGACCTTGGAGCTGTTACCTACTTAACTGATTTAGTCTGTTTTTTTAAATCTCTAAAATTGAGGATAATAATAGCCTTTGCTTGGCTAATGTCATTAGAGGTGTCTAGTCTCACTAACAAAAGCTATATCGTTTCCTCTGTAATTACATGATGTAGTTGCTCTGAGAAAAAGGTTACTGTGTCTACCCTATCAATTAAGACCATCAGTCACACTTGATTAATTCAGCCCATTTCAATGCACTCAGCATCTGGTCTACTTACAAAGGGAGCACCTACATAGCAAGGGGTGCATTGCAATAGGAAAATAAGTCAGTTGGTAGACTGTCAATACTTAAAGGCATTGTTACCCAATAAATGCCTGTTATTGCCAAACAGAGGATTTGACCCTGAAACTCTAAGAACATTGCCTCTTTCTTTCTGCTCTTGTTTATTGCTTGTAAACCTAGAATTATATTTAAATAATATTTTGTTTTAAAATTGACTACATCTGATTATAAATTATATTATTTCCTATATGACATGATTCCCTATTCCAAATTGTACTCAATAAACATATATTTTATGCTTATGTATTAAAACAGCATAAAGAAAAAGGAAGAATGTTAACCATGTTGAGTTTTATGTGATACAAAAACCCTTGAATCAATATTGCTACTCCATGAACCAGAAACAGAGTTTTGTTGTACAATGACTGACTGCCATTATCCTGAGATAGGAAAGAGGAAGAAAGTTGCCCACAGAAGTAACTTTCCACAAAACGGTCTTGAGAATCGGAGATGCAAACAAGGGCAGCAAAGTTATACATGGAGCAAAATACCACATCCTCAGTCCTTCCATTTTTCTGTATCATAAACTAATACATTATTCTGTCCTTCTCATATCTCTTACTTGTGGGCATTTGTGTAATGAGAATATTAGAAAACTATTTGTTATTTATTAACCAAGGGAAAATTTTTCTACATCTATGTTGCCAGCCAAAAATTCCATTAGCCAATGATGGCTTAGCTTCAACTTCATAAAAATAGTCTGAATAGACACACACATATATATATAGTCAATGCTCTGACCTGAATTGACATATATATGTATATATATATATAGTCTGAATATATGTTATCTCATAAATCTTCAAAATATTCTATAAACTCAGTATTATTATTTTTCAGGCTTTCATATAGAAAATTAGCTTTATGTCATGAAAGTAGTGACATAGTGTGAATGAGAAGTTTTAGTCTTATAGACCAAAATTTGAAATCCAGTTCTAATGTTTACTCTCTGCAAAACTGTCATATTACTTCACCTCACTTCCTTTATACATCTAAAAAATATGACAAATAATACTGAGTTTATACGATATTTTGAAGATTGATGAGATACATATATAAAACATTTACTAGAGTACAAGGTAGATATTAATGTTGATGATAATAACTACAATAATATTAATATTGCTTAGAGTTTATTTAAAAATACAAACATCATACTATTTTTTCTAAGACCTCACAGTATAAACCAGCTGTGCAAATACTTGCACTGCCTTCTTTGTAAAGATGATTTGATGCTATACAATAGGTGGAGAGAGAGAGTTTACCTCCTAAAAATTTTTTCTAAATCTCTCCTTTCATTTCTATTCTCACATTCTGAAAGAGGAAATGAAAGTATTGGAAAGTCAAAGAGAAAATAATACCGTTTTTCTTCTTTTATCAGTTTACATATGCAGCATTATTTTAAAACTAAAGTAAGAGTCCGCAATTTAGTATATATGTATATATTTTTTATTTCCAGTGACCTCATGACAGAAATAATGTTCTCTGTTCATGAAGGAAAATGTTCATCCCTCTAGACTAGCTTTATAGTAACTCCTTATGGCTTCAAATAAAACAAGATTTTAACATTGAGATCTACATTTTTAAAAATCTATTTTCCTGACCTGTTGGGAGAAAAATATTCACTCTTTTTAATAGTACTTTACAGATCATTTGCTTAGGAAGCTCTGTTTTCACTGAGGTCCATTTATTAAAACAGAAACCACTCTAGATCTAGCAAACAGAAGGAACTGATTCCAGGAACTGGAAAGTAGATGACAAAAGAGCTTAAACATCAATTAAAAGATGTCAGGTCAACTCATAGATTAGCAACAGCAGGGAGCCACTACCACTGCTACAACCAGAGGATCACCAGGAATAAGTGGATCCTAGGCAGTAGACCCAATCCCAGAGCCAGAGCTACAGCAAGAGTTGCTATGATGGAGCTAGAACATCAGAGGAGCTTTAGTTGCTGCAGGAGATGCCACCAGAAGCAGAAGTGGCAAAGATGAGAGGCTCTTCTCTTCCTTCTTCTCTACAGCCCCCATCCCATGCCCACCATCTCTTCATTGGCCATATCTACTGTCCTAGGAAAATGTAGTTCTCTCAAAAACTGCATACAGATAGGGCTGGAAATGGATCTGAAAATAAGAGAGCAGTTACCCAGCCCAAGTTAAGCTGAACCTAGAAATTCCTAGAGAACATAGATTGCATCTGGTTTCCAAGTATATAACTTATCACTAATTCAGCACCATCAGAAGGATATGTTCCATATTTTCTGATGACATGGATCAGTGCGCTTGTTAGTTGTATTGAAAGGCCTGACTCTCCTCCTCAGGCTATGGAAACGGCGCAACCCCCATCAGCCACGAAGCCAGCTTCTTGATGCAAAGGCAGGAGGTACTTTTATTCCAGTACTGGGACCCAAAATCCTCTCTCATGTAGGAGCAGAAGAAAATGGGCCCCAGACAAGGGGAGGGGAGGGGTTTTATGGACAGAAACTGCAAACAGTGCTCCTTACAGTAAAGTAACTAATTTCAGGAACAGAACAAGATACAGCCAAAAGAATCAAGGTTAGCTTTGACACAAATCTGTTTGTTAAGCATATCTTGCAAGAACAGCAGGTT
>PVLC010001061.1:0-95280 GCA_004027655.1 Graphiurus murinus
GGAGAGAGGAGAGAGGAGAGAGGAGAGAGGGAAGAGGGAAGAGGGAAGAGGGAAGAGGGAAGAGGGAAGAGGGAAGAGGGAAGAGGGAAGAGGGAAGAGGGAAGAAGGAGGAGGAGGAAGAGGAGGAGGAGAAGAAGAAGAAAGACAGTAGCACTGTAGGTTAGAAGTGACCCTTGGTTTTAAGGGCTAGGATTACCTTTTAAGTAGTTATACTTTTCTTGCTTTGATTCCCCCTGCAGAACCCTGAAAATATTGCTCCATTAGGAAGCCAAACAGGCTGACATATCAGGTTTTTTTCCTTATCTGGAACCACAAACATAAATTTATGTGAAATATGTTTACACACAGTAACATAAGACAATGCTATTTAAGAGAAATAGCACAGTGGCACACACACCTGTAATCAGTACTTAGGAGGCTGAGACAGGACGATTGCAGGTTGGAGGCCAGCACACAGTAACTTAGTGAGACCCCATTTCAAAATTAAAAAATAAAAAGAGTGAGGGTGTAGCTCAGTGGTAAAACTACCATGGGTTCAATCCTCAGTACCACAATGAGAGAGAGAGAGAGAGAGAGAGAGAGAGAGAGAGAGAGAGGAATATCAACTATTACACCATAGAAAGATCACAGCAGTCCTAAATCCTACCGTGCTCTCCTAACAGGATTCCCCAAATGTCATTTTCGGTTTCTGGATAAAGGACCTGTTCCTATTGGGACCTACTGTCACCTCTGCTGTGTGCTGTTGGCACAAACTGCTGCCATGTGCTTGGTAATTTGTCTCCCGTTGGCAAGTTTGCTTCCACATGGCCTGCCCCTGCCCCCATCCACGTGCTTTTCCCCCACAAGATGCTCAGCCTGGCCCGCTCACCTCCTTCTTCTGGAGCTTGGTATCTTATGCAGAATGAATTCTTGGTCTGTTCCCCTGGAGGCAGTGACCTTTATTGTGCACCTGTTCTGGGGAAGGGATTGAAGTGGACAAGATTCTTCTGGTAACAAGCAATAGAAAGACAAGTTGAACTTGCTAAGCAAACAGGATGAACTTACTGGCCCAGGATTCAAGATGGATAGGGTATAACTAATACCATAGGAGCCAGGGAGCCACTCTCCTTCAGCCCTCTGGCTCTTACAGCTGCCTCCCCGGCCTCCCTTCCTCCATCCTAACTTTCTTCCTTATGTACTTGGGCTATGCTCAAGACTGAGATCATGTCCACATGCATTCCTGAGAGAAAAAGCCACCATCTCTCTCTATTCTAGTGAACAGAAAATTCCGAGGATTTTGATCCACAAAGCACGAGCCCATGTACTCCTGTTGTGGAAAGGGACAATGGTGCTTCCAGGAAGAAGGAGGTTTGCTGGGAAGTTCGAACAACAAATGTCCACCATTGGCACAGTGCCAATGGTGCCATTAATGGGGAACCAAATAGGGGTCATTACAGGCAATCTTGTAAACAAACTTCTGCTTTGACACTGTGCCGTCAAAAGAAAGAATTCCCTTTGAGGCTGTTGGTTACCTGGATTGTGGGGTCCAGTATGTATTGACTTGGAAAGAAGTTAGGGATGTTAGGTAGTTATATAGTACAAGTCAGAACATTTCTGGGATCTCAATATTCTGCTAACACTCAATTTTATTTATTAAGTTTTCTACCTATAAAAATCTGCTAACCTTTGAAGAGTCCTTGAGACTATCATAAAGAACTAGTTGCTTACAGAAATTGGAAATACAGATCTTCAGGAAGGTACTTAAAGGTTAGAGATGGCCCTGCATCAGGGATTCTGTGGTACATTTGCTCTCAGAGTTTAGTCTTACACATTCCTGGCTTCTGACCTTCCTTCCTCTGGCATTAGGACAAGTGTAGCCTCTCCCAAGGACCAGACTGATTAATCAGAGGATTGCAGACATTCCTCAGAAAATACCTTTATGGGCTTGTGACATATTGTATAACTGAAGCAAATAATTATAGAATTCCAACTTATCTAATTGCATGCATATAATGAAAGAAATCAAACACTACTTCCCTAGAAATAAGTTTCATTTTTTATTATTGGTTTTTAACTGTACAATTAAGGTATTCTATTGCTTTCACATAGAATTGATTTTCTTTTTCCTGGATTATATCCTTTAGTAATTCTTGCTAAAAGATCTATGGGTGATAAGCTCACTGAGAACTTCTACATCAGAAAAAATATTACTCTTCTTTCATATTTGAATGAGTTGAGTTGTATATAAAATTAGAAATTTAAAGCTATGTCCTTCCAACTCTTTGAAGAAGATACTCCAGTATTCCTTTGTGTCTAATGAGGTTGCTGAGTATAATGTCAATATGATTCTAATTCCTCTGTAAGAAATCTGATTTTTTCCCTTGCTATCTTTTAGGATTTTCATTTGGGCTTGACATAACTATGAAATGTCTAAAATTGAATTTTGTCAGACTGTTGCTATTTTTGTTAGGTTTCTTACTTTGTAGACCCTTCTAATTTTAGGACTTAAATCCTCCTTTAGACCTAGACTTTTTCTAGATTTTGCATCATCAAGTATTGTTTCTTCTTAAGCCCTGTTCTTTATATTTTGTTTTAACCTTTTTTTCTTCCTTTTTCCTTTTGTGGTACATTCTGGGATAATTTCACAATACAATCTTTCAGATCTTTAATTTTCTTTCTGATTATGTTTACTCTCCTATTCACCTATATTTGAATTTTTACTTCAAAAATCACACTTATTTCACATAATGTCTAATTAGTTCTTTTTTATAGTCACTTTCTTTGGCTTTTGAACTGATATTTTCCCTCATCTCTCTGATGATGAAAAATTAGCTTATGCTATATTCTTACACTATATTTTTACTAGTTTAAGTTCTTCCTTTTGTCTAGTTTCTGGCTCTTTAAAAGAAGAGTTGTCCTTTTATTTTTTTGCATTCCTCAACTTTTCACACTATTTTCATCTTTTTTAAATGAGTTTTTTTCTTTTTCTTTCTTTCTTTTTTTTTTTTTTTTTTTTTGCAGTACTGGGGATTGAACTCAGGGGCATTCTACCTCCGAGCTATACCCCCAATCCTATTTTTTATTCTCTATTTTGAAACAGAGTCTCACTAAGTTGTGGAGGGCCTCACTAGGTAGCTGAGACTGGCTGCGAACCTGGATCCTCCGGTCTCAGCCTCCCAAATGCTGGGATTACAAGCGTGTGCCACCACACCAGGTTCAATGAGTTTGTTTTAGTAGCTGCACTTCTTTGTGAGATTTTCTGTTAACTTCACATATCCTGGTGGGAAGAGGCAGCTGATCTCTTCCAGAAAGAGTGATAGAGAAGCCACAGCACTCAATGAAGCAGAGACACTCCTGATTCCTCAGAAGCATTGAGGATACAGAAACAACTGCCTTACCATTCCATCCCAAGATCCTACATTCATCATTCCTGGGGGAAATGGATGTGGCCTCTGTGTACAGGGGTGTCAATCTGTCCGTTGGTTCCCACTCTGGTGCCCTTGATAATTGCCTCTAGTCTCCTTTCTGCTCCCTACCTCTAGCCCCTTCTGGTGGTAGAGTGCTTTTGGTGCTACTCCTGTGCGTGTTCAGAAAAGTGATTTTTCAATTTTGGCTTAAACAGGTGCTTTCCAGGTTTCAAGCATTCATTGGTTTCTTATAAAGTAAAAATTTTCCTTATTTATTATTATGAATATACATATTTTAGTCACTTGTATGGCTGTATGTGGACACAATGTTTACTAGTTCTATATTCTACTGTTTTTAAAGTGAAACTTTATTCTCCCCTCTCCTTTTCTTAGGCAAGTTAATTATTGAGCCAAACATTTTTCAGACATAGCTAGGGATGGAGATTAGAATAGTGCTCCAAAAGGCCTTCACTTCTCTCTGTAGTGCTTTTTACATGCCTAAAAGTGCAAAATTCATATTGGTGGGAAAAAGAAAGAAAGAAAAAAACCACTGAGTTTAGGAAATACTCAGTAACCAGCTTAAAATATCAGATTGATTATAGCAAGCCAAGTAAGGTGTCAAGAAAACAGACAAGAAGTGAGATATAAAGCCGGGTGTGGTGACGCACGCTTTGTAATCCCAGTACTTGAGAGGCTAAGACCAGAGGATCCAGGTTCGCAGCCAGCCTCAACTACTTAGTAAGACTCTCTGCAAGTTAGTGATACCCTGTTTCAAAAATAAAGAATAAAAAAAAAAAAAATAGGTGTAGCCCGGAGGTAGAATGCTCTTGGGTTCTATCCCCAGTACAGAAAAAAAAAAAAAAAAAAGTGAGATATAGGCAATAAAAAATCCTCTGCTCCTCTAATGTCTTCACAATCCTCCCTGGGTAGGGTGACCATATGTCCTCCTTGTTTATATCTGTTGTCCTGGTGTGAGTATTAATAGCATCCCTTTCACTCTCAAAAGTGATCTAGTTTGGATTATAAATCATAGGATCACATTCTGAGAACTATGTGAAGAAAATCAGTGAATGAGTATTTCTTGTTGGTGATTATATTTGAAGCAGTTGGGGGAGTAGAGAACCAAGTACCGAGTCATCATTCATTCATTCATTCATTCATTCATTCATAAGTTTTCCTGAGGTTCTACATGTGCCAAGTACTATGCTGAGCTTTGGATACAGTGATGAACAGCACAGCCATGCTTATGGATGCTCATCTGAAAAAAAGGATTAGCAAACCAGCAAATCTATTTCTCAGATGCAAACCAAAGATGAATTCTATGATTTCCCTACATATTTTTCTAGTTCAAGGACTTGATAAGACATTGTAAACTCCCTGCCCACTCAATCATACATTGACAGGTAAGTATTAAGTTAGCATATCAAAAGCACACCCTCATTTAAAAAAAGAAAGATTAAATACTTGTCTACCAAACAAAAACAAAGCAGGGGGCTGTGTGGTTAAATAATGGATTTGAAGCCCCTGGATGGCCAGCATGGATAATTAAGCAAATAAAACATATTACTGGAAAAATTATCTAAGTTGATGATTAGCATGGCTTTGAATTCAAAGGGTAATTTTGCCACCCTCTTCTCTACTCAGGCACAGAGATAATGTATATAACAGATCGATCACTTGCAATTTTCTGCTCATTATGCACAAACCCTCTTCATCAAATTTCCACTCAGCATGCACATTGCCACAAAATCAAAAAGCAAAAAGCAAGTTGTAACTCGCAGCCACTATTATTCTTTATTTTTTAAAAGAAATGCAATTCCTTTAAAGAATTTGGATGCCAGTTGTTTATTATTTTATTTAGACAAAATTTTGCAAAGAATTTTCCTCTCATTTCCTAGAGATCAGTATTCCTAGAAAGACTCTTATTCTAAGCCCCAGGGGGAACTTTGGAAATGTCAGGAGCTTCTTACATGGTGTGAAACCCACTTACAGCTGATTCTTATGAGCTTTGATATGGAAATAGCAGAGTGGGTATAGAAAGGGGAAAAGATCCCAGTGGCAAAAGAAATGTGTTGTTTGTGATATTACTCATAGTCAATTAATTCCTGCCAAAGACTCCAAAGGTATTGATTGATCCCACATGGATAATTTTTTTCTCTATGGGTTATGACTCTTGTCTTGGTCCCAGATTTTGTACATATATTATTTAATTTATTTATTTTTATACTTTTGTTGGTGCATTGTACTTGTAGATCATAAGATTCAAAGTGATGCAAACATATATGCACACATCACTTGGTGTATTTCCTTCTGCATCCCATCCCATTTCCCCCTCTTCTCTTCCTGTACATGTTAGTGAGATTAGTAGTGATACATTCATATATGGACATAACATTATTTGAA
Source organism: Graphiurus murinus (assembly GCA_004027655.1). Taxonomy (NCBI): domain Eukaryota; kingdom Metazoa; phylum Chordata; class Mammalia; order Rodentia; family Gliridae; genus Graphiurus; species Graphiurus murinus. The sequence goes on from PVLC010001061.1 coordinate 5,790, forward strand.
CTGTTTCCTTCCTCAATCTTCCTTTTTCCCCTCCCCATTTATCTCCCTAAATCCCTTCCACTGTTCAACTGGTCTATCTGTTCATTTGTATGAAGGCCTTTTAGTTTCCTATTTTCTCGCTAGCTTTCTCTCATATGAGAGAAAACATATGGCCCTTGACTTTCTGAGATTGACTGATCTCACTTATAAAATTCTCTAGCTCCATTCATTTTCCTGCAAATGACATAATTTTGTTCTTGGTGGATGAGTAAAATTCCATTGTGTATACATACAATATATTCTTTGTCTATTCATCTGTTGATGGACACCTAAGTTGGCTCTATAATTTGGCTATTGTGAATTGTGCTGCAATAAACATGAGTGTGCATGTAGCACTATAGACTTCACACAGATATAGTTTTAAAAGAGAAGAACAGGTCAGTATAAAAAAGTAATGCAAATTTATCTTTATTACTTGAAAAAGAACTATCATGGGTGGCAAATGAATTGTCAAGGTAAATGCAAATGTCTTGATCATATCCATCAAGATATTAAGTAAATTATGTGTTATCTGGTGCTTACATACATCATTATAAATCATAAGCTTCTTTCTCTCTACCTCTCTACTACCTTCCTTCTCCTGTCACTTCTCTTAGTTAATAGCATCATGATCTACCACAAGTCACCTAATCAGAAGACTGAGATAACTTCAATACTTCCTTCATTATTTGTACCCAGTCGTCTTTAAATCTTTCAATTCTGACCCTTACAGATCTCAAACTTTGCCTTCCCTTTCCCTGTTGCCTGCCACTGCCATACCCAGCTCATTTCTGACTCTCTCAGCCACTATTAGAGTTTTCCTTAAGATCTCTCAACATTTCTCTGTGCCTCTTCTGCAACAGGAATATTCCCCAAATTGTGGATAGATCCCACTTCCTCTTCACTTAGAAATCTTGAGTGGTTGCCCTAGCATAGCAGGCCATGATCTGGACCCAAACACCCATTGCCATCTCACACCCCTCTGTCTCTTAGCCTGCCCAACACCCAGAACATCATGTTTGCTACAGACAGGTTAAATTCCTGAAGTCTCTATGGATTTTTACACTTTTTCATAAATCCAGAAAATCTTTCTGCCATGTCTCCACTCAATAGTTCTTTACTTGATTCTTTGAACCCACAACCGTTTATAATTAATTTCATTACAGCATTCCTATTATGGTAATTTATATCTTCCACAAGTCTGTGGGAATCACATTCTTTCTTGTTGTGCAAGCTCCAAACAGTGTTTGGCAAATGGTATGTCCTGTAAATATTCACTGAATAAATTATTAAGTATTTCTTAGCTAAATGCTACAATTTATGAGAGTTAATAAAACTTTTATCTCTGAACTAATGTAAAGGATATTTCTTTTTTGATTATTCCTACCTTGCTGGAACATAATTATATGTATGCAGGTGATTTGTGTAAGTTGCCCCATTGTTGGATGACACTAAATGAAAGAATGACCAGGATACTTGAACAATGCCTGCAGAGCCAGGACAAGGTTCTTTTAGAGAATGAGGGTGAGAAGTATATTGGAGCGAGGACTCCTCCTTAGAGTCCCTTCTTCCAAATTGTGTAAACTTATGTTGTTCTAGGTAACAGCACTGTTTTCAATGACCTACACATGCTTGACTCACCTGTGCACAGAAAATGTCAATCCAGACACACCTGGAAACCATGCTTCTGGAAAGAGTTGTCCCTAGCTTAAAAAGTTGTTAAGAATCAGAAACTTCCTGGAGAAAACCAGGTGTTATGGTGCACACCTGTAATCCCAGTACTTGGGAGGCTGAGACAGGAGGATTGAATGTTTGAAGCCAGCCTCAGGATTTGTAGTGAGACCCTGCTTCAAAATAACAATTTTTTTAAAGGGCTGGGGGGGTGTAATTTGGGGACAGACTATTCCTGGGTTCAATTTCCAGTATCCCAAAAACAAATGAAAGAAAGAGAAGAATAAAAGAAAGAGGGAAGGAAGGAATTTCCTGGAGGGGACTATGGATTTTCAAAGAAGATTCCCTGTCCCATCCTATCCATACTCCTGGCCAAGATGCTGGCAGTCTGTATCTGTGACCCAGTGCACTCAACACAGCCACCATCTAGAATATGGTTTCATGGACCTTTAAGAGTTCTTTTCCACCCTTGGGTTCCTAAGACCATTGGACTAATCTGTAAGTCCCAGGGAACAGAATTGAAAGTACTGCTTTCTCTTGGCTTGACTTTGAATGCCTTCAAAGTAATTAGTCAGAGAAACATTTGCCAAACAAATTACTTCTTGGAAGATAGCATAGTGTAATGTTCTCTCATAGTGTAAAGGTCCTAGATCACCTTCTTCAAATGAAAGTTTAAGAATAAACCCCAAATATAAAACATACAAAGCAGGAAATCCTCAGATTAAAGTGAACTGAAGTGGGAATAGTGTCCCCAGGTCCTTGTTCAGCCAAAGGAAGGAAGGAGGAAGGAAGGAAGGAAGGAAGGAAGGAAGGAAGGAAGGAAGGAAGGAAGGAAGGAAGGAAGGAAGGAAGGAAGGAAGGAAGGACAACAAAAGGCATGCTTCAGACCACAGAGCTACAAATTCATCTGCTTCCTTTGGAATTTCTTTTTTTTTAATTTGTGTCTGATTGCTTTTTGAACTACATTGGTGTCTTAGTTTGAGCTGCTGTAAGAGAATACCATAGACTGAGTGGCTTAGACAACAAACATTTACTTCTCAAAGTTGTAGAGTCTGGGAAGCCCAAGATCAAGATGCTGGTGAGTCTGCTGTCTATTGAGGGCCTGCTGCCTGGTTTCCACCGGTCACCTTCCTGTGTCTTCACATGGCAGAGAGAGAGATTATATTAGAGAGCTCTCTGGAAACGAATCCTTCCTTCCTTCCTTCCTTCCTTCCTTCCTTCCTTCCTTCCTTCCTTCCTTCCTTCCTCCCTTCCTCCCTTCCTCTCTTCCTCCCTTCCTCCCTCTCCCCCTCCACTCCCCCTCTTTCTTTCTTTCTTTCTTTCTTTCTTTCTTTCTTTCTTTCTTTCTTTCTTTCCTTCTCTAATCTCATGAAGGTTCTACCTTCATGGCCTGATTATCTCCCAAAAACTACAACTATATGGTCTGAAATGTGCCTCCCCCCCCCTTTTTCTTTTTCCTTTCCTTTTCTTCACTTTCCTTATATCCTCATTTTCTTCCTTCTTCCCTTTTTTCTTTCCTCCCTAATTATTTCCCAAGGGAGACAGTATTATAATATTGCGTGTTGGGATTTCAACATAAGAATTGCAGTGGGCATAAATATCCAACTCACAGCAGTTGGATTCTCCTAGAAATAGAGCCTAAAACAAGAATTCGAGTGCATGTTGTTTATTTGGGAGGTGATCTTAGAGAGCACAGGTAGGGCCGTGAGCAAGTGAGAAAGAAGAGCAGGAATCCATCCTGAGAGGTCTGTCATGGTAATGTGATGCTCAGTCCTACAGGGGTAGAACATACCTCAGCAATGCCCCAAAGAGATGCATTATTCACCTCGGTTCTCGCAGGAAGCCGACTTTAAGGAAATGTGTTTAGATACTAATGAGATCTTTCATGTCCCAGGTATGTACTCCAGACACAGAGCAGCCCAGAGGCACCAGGCAGGAGCAACCATCCACCTTCCCACATCCTCTGCAGTCTGCCACAGGTGGAGAGGTAGGTGGGTGGACCTGTGCTGAGTTTCTCCAACTCTGGGTCTTCTTCTTCCTCTTAGTCCTTTCTGAATGCTGAGGCAAATTAGAATCCCATGGACCTCTTTATTACATAAGATATTCTTAGCAGCCAGGAAAAACTATGGGTCCCTGATGGAAGCTGCTGCTCAGCACAGAGTATGTGTGGACATCTTAGAATTCATGCTTAATCCATTATGAGACACACCCTGCTCTTTCCGACCTTAATGTTGTTAAGTTTCCTATGAAACTATGAAGCTGAGCACCTTTTACTCTTCTCTGTGTGTGTGTGTGTGACACCAAACTGTAGGTTTCTCGGGAACATTGTAAACCTGTAATAACTTTAAAACAACATCAGAAGAGGCAAGTGAGCCACAGTAGCATGCAAACATGCACATAATTCTTAGACTCTTTCTTTGAACTTGTTTGTCTATAATTTAGACTTAAAGCTATGTTAGACACTGCAGTTAAAAAGACTCCAAGATATATTATTGCTTTGAAGAGTCTCCTCGTAAATTAATGTTGCAGAGTTACCTTTTTGCACACTAAGAGTTCCATTTCAGTTTTGTTCCATTTGGATCTTTGGAAGATATTCTACAGATTACTTGTACCCGTCCTTTGCTGTGCTAAGTGTCTTAGAAAGACTGGGTCAGATGTAATAAAATCCTTCTCTGCTGCAGTGTTCTTACCTTGCCTCTCTTACCCATCTCGGACTCCCCATCTACTCTATGGAGGCTGCCTCTGTGGTTGTCTGTGTCCCCACAGCATAGTCCTCACTTGTTTGGGAAGTGTCCTTGAGTGTTAAGAGGAACCAACTTGGGGTGGAAGGAGGGCAGCACTCCAGGTCCACCTGAGCCCATATCTCAGGGCGAAGTGAGCTCGCCCAACTCCCACAGCATGAAAGCCACCTTGCTTCTATTTTTCAATTTTAGGTATTATTCAATTCTTTAGCTCTTTTTATCTCACCAATACCAACATAGAAGGTGGGGAATCTATCCTGCCATAACTACATGAGCCACTGCATTAATGTATTTCAATTCTTCCTGCTGGGCCTTTGTTTATGACTAGTTCTGCCTGGAATGCCCCACTCTGCCTGCTTTGTCCTCATATTCAATTTTCTCTGTTCATTTAACAAGCATTAACTGTTCATTGTTCACCAGACATGTTGCTAGGCCCTGAAGACAGTGGTATGTGAAATGGACATAGGACCCCTAAGGAACTTCAGTCTAGTAAGAGGAGGGAAACAAAGAAAATGCAAGGCATAAGCAATTAGAGATGTGTGTGATTACACACTGAGAAAATTGTTATAAACTATTTTATGGTGTCCTTGGGAAAATATGTCTGTGGCAGATTAACAGGGGAACTGGAGAGCTAGCCCAGAACAGAAAAGCAGAACTGTGGGTTGTGTAGGTTCATAGTCACCTCATGTGGACACAGATCCTGCAGTTATCATCTCTATGTATGTGATCTTGAGTAAGTTACTTGACTTCTCTAACCCTGAATCTTCTCATCTATAAAATGAAGATAGTAATGCCATCTAACTCAAAAGGTATTGGGATTGAACTAATTTACAGGCAAAACCTGGTACAAAAAGTACTCAGCAAATACTAGCCATTAGTTATTATTGTTAAACTGAAGTTTGAGGACCAGCCATGCTTAGAATTTGGAGGAAAAGCGTTCTAAGACAAGGAAACAGTATACTCAAAGGCTGCATAGCTCTGTTTGTTGTAGGATCTATCAAAAGACTGGTGCTGCTGGAATTTCATGAGTGAAGGAGAGTCTGCTACAGAATGGGGTGGGAGGGAACCATATGGTGGCTATGTGCTTTCTCCAGCAATGCTTAGCTTCATGAGTGCCAGTCCAGAGAAAGCAGATGCTGGGTTCATCCAGAATTGGTTTTTCTCTTAGAGAATGTGAAAGAAGAGAAGGCAAAGATGTTGAGAGTATTTGAAACAGAATGGTTTTAATGAAAGACCATGAAATCTAAGCTAGACAAGAGAGCACAAGAGAAAAACCGGAACTAATAAATAGAAGAGAGAATAAATTAGCAGTATTAATAGAAAATTGCTTCAGTGACACTTGAGTAAGGGAGCTAGAAAAACAGGAGGGTAGGGCAGAAAAGTAGGGTCTCTAGATTCATTGTTTTGGAAATAGTCTAATCTCTGAGGGGTCATAAAATCCAAGATGTGGCTCTGAGATCACATGGCTGAAGTGGGTGGTAGTCAAAATAATTGGTGGGAAGGAGGTTAAGGAACAAAGAGGCCAGGATATTGAATGAGATGTCCATATGTAGCCTCTCTACTAGAAAATATGGTGATTTCATGCAAATTAGAAAATATCACCTCTTTCTCAATATGCTTTATCATCATCTGCCAGCCTTTGTCAAAATATCTATGCAAATTATTGATGGTGATATTGATGAAGTGGCCACTAAACTTGCACAACTGTAAGCAGTAGCTCTGTCTATGTGTGTGTTGAAGCCAGCAAGAATAATAGAAGGCGAGGGTGAAGAGGAGGGTGTTCCAGAAGCCAAGGTCTGCAGTGGTTGAGACTCTCCAGAGACTCTTGGTTGACAGTAACGAGAAGGTGAAAATAGTTGAAAGTCCGGTGGTACAAGTCACAGTGGAACAGAGCTTTTACAAAACAGAAGAGAAATAAGGTTATGGAAGCAAGAGGAGGACACCAACCCCACCTATTCAAGTTGGGAAGCAAATAGGCTCTGAATGAAAGGGCTACAAATGGTACTCCTTCATGCGCCCAAGATTTAACTCACATGTTTTCTCCTCCATGAATCTTTCCTGATTTTCCACAGCTGGAAATGAGAGTGTCTTTTTCTCCTCCTCCTCCTCCTCCTCCTTCTTCTTCCCTGACATCTCTAGCAACTAATTTGTGCCTCTTATCTCCAGATATTTTTCTATTTTAACTATAAGTCATTTGGGGAGGTTCTTTTCATTTTAGAAGAATATTTGCTTCTTGAGGGTAGAACGCTCAATATCTGATATATCTTTGTATCTACTATAGTATTATCTCTTCATGTATTCATTTGTGATAGGGACTTAGTAAATATTAAATAAATTAGTGAATATTGATTTTTCTACTTGTTCTCAAATCTTAGTGGAAAGAATTGATCATGCTTATGAACTAGCTCTACCTATATTATATCTGGAGGCACTGTAAATGTGAACTTTAGGTTTTGCAATCTGGATAAAAGGAACCACATGAATTACATTTAATGGTATTGTCTGGCTTTTTCTCTTAACAGAGCTACCTTCTTTTGTAGTTTTTTTTTTTTTTTTTCCCAGTGGTGCCAACAATTTCATGTTAGTATTAACAAATTTACTGGGTAGGATTATCTTTTATTGGTTGTATTTTATTAAACAAGAAAAATTTCATTTGTTATTTAAAATGGCTATTATAAACAACAGTCAATTGTTAACTGGCAGTTTTCCTTTATTCTAGTTTTTAAAAATATTTTGAGTATTTAGAAATTTCATGTTGTTGTTTTTTCACTATTTTAATTATATATTCTTAGTTTGTAATAATATATTTTGTCCTAGTATAAAAAACAAGTCAGATGTGGTGGTACACACTTATAATCCCAGTTCTTAGGAGGCCGAGACAGGGAGATATCAGGTTCAAACTTAGTGAGGCTGTCAGCAACTTAGTGAGATTCTGTTTCAAAATAAAAAATAAAATAGGGCTTGGGGTATAACTCAGAGATGGAATGCCCCCGGGTTCAATTCCCCAGCACAACAAAAACAAAATTGAAAACAGGTAAAGTTCATCTTTGTTTTAAGAATATTTAGGAAAGATTTAGATAAAGAACTTAGCTACTTTATGTTAAATATTGGTATATTAATTTTTTATGATGAACATATTCTTATTCCATAGTTGTAAATGAAAGACTATTTAAAAGTCTCTTCTTTGCTTTCTAAGGAGAGATAATTTCATCCCCAAAACTTTCAAACACTCCTATCTTTTCACTAAATGATGATAGGATAATTGGAAGTCCACATAAAAAAAAAAGAATATAGACATAGACATTATTCAAAATTAACTCAACATGGATCATAGACCTAAACATAATGCTACAAAACTTCTAAAAGATAACATTGAAGAAAATTAGGTAACTTTGGGTTTGGAGATAATTTTTGAGATACAAATCAAAGGCATGATCCACAAAAGAAATAATTGATAAACTGAACTTCATGAAAATTAAGAACTTCTGTTCTGTGAAAGACACTATCAAGAGAATGAGAAGATAAGCTACAGACTGGGAGAAAATGCTTGCAAAAATCATGTCAGACAAAGGACTGTTTTCTGAGTAACAAAGAACTCTTGAGACTCAATAGTAAGAAAACAAATAACTTGATTTAAAAATGAGCAAGAGACCTTAAAAGACACCTCATCAAAGAAGATACACAAAGGGCAAGTTACCATATGAATAGATGCTCACTGGTTGTTAGGGAAATGCGAATTAAACAATGAGAGATACCACTGCATACCTATTAGAGTGGCCTAAATTCAAAACTCTGACAAGACCAGTGGCTGGCAAGAAAGTGAAAAAAGGAACTCTCCTTCATTCCTGAGTGGGAATGAAAAATGGTACATTCTCTTTTTGGAAGACAGTTTAGCAGTTACTTACAAAACTAAACACTCTTACTGCATGATCCATCAGTTGAGTTCCTTCATATTTATTCAAATGAGTTGAATACTTATGTTCACATGTTAATCTGTACATAATTTTTTATAGCTATTTTGTTTATAGTTATCAAAATTTGGAACCAACCAAGATGTCCTTTAGTAGGTGAGTTGATAAATAAGCTGTAGTATATCCAGGAAATGGAATCTTAATCATCACTGAAAAGAATTGAGCTATCAAGCCATGAAAAGACTTGGAGGAAACTTAAGTGCATCTTACTAAGTGAAAGAAGCCAATCTGAAAGGACCACAATACTGGATGATCCCAACTGGAATGTGACATTCTGGAAAAGACAAAACTATAAAGACAACTTTAGAAAGGTAGTTGCCAGAGATTATCGGGGAGGGAAAGATGAATAGAGGATTTTTTAGGTCAATAAAATTACTGTATTTGATGCTTTAATGGTAGATTCATGTCATAATGGGTTTATTATTTATTTATTATTTATTCCTTCAGAATACCATTGAATGGGCTACTGGGACATGACCCCTTTCTGTCTTTCTCTTTTCACTTCTAGCCTGCTTTAAGGTAAGCAGGTTGTTCTACCAGGTGCTCTCTGCCATGATGTGCTGCCTCATCATGGGCCCCAAACAACAGGGCCAACTGACTGTACACATGAACCTCTGAAACTGTGGGCCAAAACAAAACTTTCGTCTTTTTAAGTTGATTAAATAATCAACCATCAGTTACTTTGTCATAGTAACAGCTGACTAACCCATTAGTGATGTTCTATTCTATTTTTCTTTTTACAAATATTGGTTGAAACTCTGCAAGAAGAAACTTCACCTCTTTAAATATTTGCTCATCTTATAGTAGAGCTCATAGTGGAAAACTGGAATAAAAGCTCTGTTCTTTTCTTTTATCAGTTTTCAAAATAATGAACTGATTCTTTCACATCCCCAAAAGTTCGCCAATGAGTTTCGCCATGAAGGTCATTATAAATTTAAGAATTTAAGTGTATTTGATGTGTTTCAATTTAAGCATCAAGTATATTTGAGAATCCAGTGATCTCATCTTTGGGTGGGCGGAATCCTCTCCAAAGCTCCTAAGCTTTTTTGACATGACTCCAATAGACTTTAATAGGTTTCTAGCTTTCTTATATGACATTCTGCACACATCTTGCTCTTGTCTGGAACTGGGCCTTTCTCCAACAAAACCTGGTTCATTTTAGTGGAAAATGGTTTTTAAGGAGCCATAATCTGGTTGGTAGAGATATTCATTGCTATTGAGTTAGTCATTGTTTCTAGGCTCTTTCAGTAGGGAGAGCTAGTAATACAATATATGTATGTATATATATATATATATATTAATAATATGAACACATATAATGGTAGATGCTCTTCATTTATTTCACTCAAGCTATTTGATTATAGGAAAAGCTATTTCTGCAAATACTATTGGAGTGACATTATTCATGACTTCCAAACTTCAAAGTATAATAGTAGGAGATAATATTTGAGAAAAGAGAGCCTTTTGGACAACTATTCTTCTAATATGAGGCTCCTCCTTTAAACAAATTGTTCAGTTGAAAGGTATATTCAAAATCTTACAAATGAATTTGTGGAACATAGAACTGTCCATAATATAAAATTATTTTAAAATCATCTTTAAGGTAAAATAAACATATAATCACATTTTGTAAAAACAAACAAACAAACAAAAAACCCCTATAAGTATATGTACATATACCACAAAATGATTTTGGTTAAGTATAATGCCACAGAAAATAAATACATTTAAAGTACTCCAAATACTTGATTCAGTATACTTTGCAAGAAATATAAAATTTGGGGAGTACATTAAGTACTTCTTTTTTTTACTTTAAGAGTCTTATGCAAAAAAAATGTGTATATAAAATTCAAGCATCAATTTTATCTAAAAATTTGAATGCCTATTTTGAAAAAGCATTTCCAGAAAGAAAAAAAAAGCTTATTTTCTACATAATACGCCATGTCCTTATCTAACTAGCTTTGCTTCGGAACAATAAGCAGATTAATTTCTAACCTTATCAAATTTCCTGGTTATATCAGTTTAGTATCAAGTAAAATATTTTTGGACATTCCTGTTTACTTCTTTAATAGTTTGTTATATCCTATACATTTAGATTTCTGGGTTTATAATTTTTCAGCATTTTCATTTGCACTAAATGGATGAGAACAGAGAAGAGCAGAAATAACTTTACCCCCGAGTCAATTTCCCATACATTCTAATTCAGGAGTGTGGAGGAGAGACAAATTATGAAGTCCCTATTTTTGTCGCAGTCTCTTGCTCCCCACCATTACCTTCTCATCTCTGGAAGCTTTTTATCCTGTCATTAAAAGTACTGCCAGCAATGTGTGCCGATATTTTGGCATTAGACTCATAACTATGGAGAACACGTACACATTTCCCCTCCAGCTAGATGATGAATAAATCCTTAACTGATCTAAAAAGAGCCCAATCACTAAGTTCAGTGCCAACTACTGCCATTTCTATGTGCCTCTGATGCTACTTGCCTCCTGAGAAAGCTGTTTAGACCAGCGAGGGATCGAAACTTACACAAGAGCACTTGTCAGCCACCTGGACTGCAGGCTGCCTGACAATGACACCTTGCTCTTGTGTGATACCCAGGTTTTGTCACTCCACATTAAATAGGATGTGTCCAGAGTGAGAAAGAACCCAAATACACACACACACACACACACACACACACACACACACACACACACACACGGAAAATGGATCTCACAAGTAAAGAGGAAAGGAAAGTGTGTAGTACAGTGTAATAGAAAACCCTGGCTTTTGTTGATGTCGCACCTGGGCCTGTGGCACCAGGAATGACAGGAGGGGTGCCCAGTAGGACAGACTGAAGGTTTGATCTTTGAACTCTGAACTTTCATTTCTTCTCAGAAAATATGCTATCATTCCATTTCTACTCATTAAATTCACAATCACTTCAAATGCACAATTAAAATTTTCAGTGTGAAGGAGCTTAGAAATAAACAACCTACAGTTGAGGGGGATCACAGGTATACTATGGGATTAACCAATACTCTTGGCACAAGCTGAAAACGATAAATCCTTTTAAGTGGTTTTCTTGACATTTTACTTTCTTTTTTTTTTTTTTTTTTTTTCGGTACTGGGGATTGAACTCAGAGGCATTCTACCTCCGAGCTACATCCCCAGCCCTATTTTTTTACTCTTTATTTTGAAACTGAGTCTCACTAAGTTGCGGAGTGCCTCACTAGGTAGCTGAGGCTGGCCTCGAACTCGGATCCTCTGGTCTCAGCCTCCCGAATGCTGGGATTACAAGCGTGCGCCACCACGCCCGGCTCAACATTTTACTTTCAAATGATAAAAACTAAAACTTCCTAAATATAAAGTTTCATTTTTATTTCAGTGGCTTTTAGTTGGTTAGTTGTTTGTTTTTGTTTTGTTTTGTTTTGTTTGGTTTGGTGGAGGGAGTCATTGATTGCATGGATAATCTGATACCTGCTAAGGATTTTATATTCTCCCCTCAGGGGAAAAAACAAAAAACAAACAGATACACACATTTTACACACAATTTCAGAGGCACGTGGACTTCTTTTTGTGTGTGTGTGTGGTACTGGGGATTGAACTCAGGGGCATTCTACCTCCGAGCTATACCCCCAGCCCTATTTTTTATTCTTTATTTTGAAACCGAGTCTCACTAAGTTGCAGAGTGCCTCACTAGGTAGCTGAGGCTGGCCGCGAACCCGGATCCTCTGGTCTCAGCCTCCCGAATGCTGGGATTACAAGCGTGCGCCACCATGCCTGACTCTACGTGGACTTCTTTTCTATTTCACTCCATTCCCACTTCCCAGTCCAAAGATAATTTCTTTCTCTGGAGACCTTCTCTGATTCTAGAAGAATAAAGTCCTTCCAGACTGAGCCCAGCCCTGGACTGGTGTGTGTGTGTGTGTGTGTGTGTGTGTGTGTGTGTGTGTGTGTGTGTGTGTGTGTGTATTATTAGGGATTGAACTCATGGGCATTTTACCTCTGAGTTACACCCCCAGCTCTAATTTACTTTTATTTTGAAACAGAGTCTTGCTAGGTTAATAAGAATCTCACTGTTTGCAGAGGCTGTCCTGAAACCTGTGATCCTCCAGTCTCATCCTCCCAAGTACTGGGATTACAGGCCTGCACTACCATGCCTGGCTGCCAGACCAATTTAATCTGGATTCCAAAAAAGTCATTGTGCTTTCAAAGCGACTCCCATTCACCTCGCCAGTGACTGTGGGTCTCTGCATCTACTCTGAATATTTCTAACTTGACCTGCTCTTGCTCCCTACCTTTCTGTTTCTCAGTGACTCTACCAGGGAGGGGGGGTCTCAACTCTGCAGGAAGCCACCCTGCAACTGTACTTAGAGGTTCAGCTCCCCACCCCCACTTTTACTACAGTTCCTGTGGGGAGCCTCAGTAATGACAAGGTAATGACAATTCTAGTCTTTCCTCTCAAATTTTAAAGCACTCAAGGCTACTACATTTACATTCTAACAGGAGAATCATTAGTCCCTTGATGGAGAGAGTTTAGCTCCTCAATTCACAGCACTTTTTTTTAACAGTAGGGAACATTTTGTCATGTGCTTAGACAAAGAAGACAAAGTATGACTTAATGGCTCCCTCTGTGCATGTGTTTCATTAGAGACTACTCTATTTTCAGAAGTACAAAAAAAAAAAAATCACATTATTTTTATAATTTGAAAATAAGTCAAATCAGCATATTTCTTATCCAACCAGTTTATTTTCCCCACAAAAGTAACAGTATGTGAGAACCTAGGTCTGTGTATTAAACTCCAAAGCCCTTTTGCATTTTTATTTTTATAGTGAACTAATAGAGATTTGATTAAATTACATTGCAGAAACATGCCCTTTTATGACAATTAAATTTAGTTATAAATTGAATTATAAATTATAATTAAAAATATTTTTGCAGAGGTAAAGTAACTTTGAACAATTAATTACTGATCTGAATTTCGGGCAACATGTAGTTTGTTATCTATTATCTACCACATTTTTGTTATTATTTGCTTTCTTTGTGCTTCTTTTTCTTTCTTTCTTTTTTTTTTTTTTTTTTTGTCCCTTTGGTACTGGGGATGGAACCCAGAGGCATTCTACCTCCAAGCTACACTCCCAGCCTGACTTTGTTTCTTATTTGGAAACAGTGTCTCACTAGGTTACTGAGATCCTTGCTAAATTATAGAGGCTAGATTTGAACCTGAGATCCTCCTTTCTCAGCCTCCCAAGGACAGGGATTACAAGTGTATGCCACCACACCTGACTGTTCTATTTTTCTTTATGTGTCTTAAAGGATTGCTAAGAATAATATTTATTGGAATGTGTGTTGTGTTAAAAAATATTATTCTGACACCTATTAAAACAGAAAGGCAAGGCAAGCTTTATTAGGACTATTGTGATAGGTGCAAGGAACTACTTCAATGGAGTTTCACAGTAGAGAGATTGGCTTTGACTTAAAGAAGGAAAAATCAGAGTGGGGTGGGGGTCAGTGGGTGAAAAATTACTAAGACGATAGAGTAATTCTTCACTAAACCAACATTACAGGATTCTTACTGAAGGAAGACCAAGGTGATCAGATCTCACATGGGAGGTGGTGAAGGATGAATATTTTGACCAGATATATAGGACATTCTGGCTAAACTCACTGGATGGGATTCTTGCTAAAACCAAGTTCTATGAAGATGGAGTGAAAAGCCCAAAAGGAGCCTAATGGAGCGCAGGGCTACAAGAAGCCTGATCAAAGTTTGAGCAAGGAGAAAATCTTTGTCAGTCAAGAAGACTCCATGTCCTCTTTATCTGAATAAATGATTTGAAAAAGAGACATTTGATGAAGCAGTCTATCTGTAAGTAACCATATTTAAATTTCTGGGATACTGAAGAATATTACTGCACTATGTCTCATACTGTGATACAGCTTAGCAATGCAAAGAGATAGTTGAAAAAAAAAAATAGTGCCAATACACTTAGTGTTGCCAACAAGTGTGCTCATGTTTGGGAATACAAATCTGATAGGGTTGGGGACACACTGCCCTTTGTCTTTTGCTATAGGTGCCTCAGCCACCAAGTGATCAGTAAAATCTTTTCTCCTCTACAATTCTCATTATCAAGGATATTAACATGAAATGTATTAGTGATCCTTTACTTAGAGTCTCTCTAAACATAACAGCACAGACCTGGTGACAATATGAGCCGGGAGCAAGAGTGGCTCAGGGAAATCTCGTAGTAAGTGAATGAGAAGAGGGAGGGTCTGCCAGCAGCCCTCTCCCCTATGGTGCTCTGAACTCACAGCTCTCACTAAAGGCTTCTTCAGTTCCCTGTCCTCCTGCTTCCCTCTAGGACTGCTCAGTCAAAAGCATGAAATTGAATTTACTTTTCTTGTTTTTGTGTTTCTGGTGCTAGCTCCATAATGGATGATGATCAGTAAATTCTTCTTAAATGTAGGTATGACATCATTTCCCTGTGGAAATGTTCACAAAATTCAAATTAGTCTATTGTAATTAACTCTTGTGTCAAGGTTACTCAATACCTGTTGAGTGTCAACCTGATAGTGAAGAGGAAGAATAGAAGGAATAAAAATTTAGGCAGAAAGGAGACAGATTGGGAAGGAAAGGAAAAAGATAGTTTCAAAAACTGGAAAGTTAATAATCTAACTCCCCCCTATAGGTTGTGTAGGGTCTTGGGCATAAGCCTCAATGAGCCCACACCTTTAATCTCAATGGCCCTTCTCCTCATTGAGATTCCTGAGATGCTCAGTAAGCAAAGGATCCACAAGGAGGACAAAGGTCAGACCTCAGCCAGTCACCACCCTTCGTTGCTAAGAAACCTGAGGAAGAGGAGGTCCAGACATCCGCTGTGCCCACCCCCTCTTGGGGGTTCTATAAAAGAACTGCAAAGGCTGCAAAGACTTCTCTTGGCCCAGATGATCTTCCCTCACCTGCCTTCTCCCTCGAGTCCCTCACTCCCTGCCTTTGTCCCTATCTGGCACGTGTTGAAATTCTTTTCCTGGGATTTTTTTTCTGAGCTTCTTTGCCTGATTAACATCTACTCATCCTTCAAGTTCAACTAAGTCCTCAAATCCTTCTGAAGTTTTCTTTATTACCCTGGACAAGTTTCTTCTCCAAGATATGGCATACTGTGTTGTTCTTCTTCCTCCTCCTCCTGAACTGGGGATTGGACCCAGGGGCATTCTGCAACTGAGCTACAGCCCCAGCCTTTTTATTTATTTTTGTTTTGAAACAAGGTCTCCCTAAGTTGCTGAGGCTGGCCTGAAACCTGTGATGTTCCTGCCTTGGCCTCCCAAGTACTGGGATTACAGGTGTATGTGAGGAAACCAAAAACTCACCAAACTGGTACAGAGATTATTTCAAAGTGAAAATATCTGAACTATAGAAGGAGAAAAAAGGATTCTACCTGAACTTCCCTTATCTGACAAGAATGGAGCTTTATGAGAGTTGACTGCCACAAAGCATCTTTGGGAAGGTGACCTTGAGCAACAAGGCAATCCAAGCATTGTATAAATAATCCTCATCAGAACCTTCCATTCTTTGAAGTGCTAACCAGCCACCCCTCCTATTAGAATTGGAATATAAACTTTTATGCCTAACTATTCTAGAAGCTACTCTCTGTATATGGTAATTCTGCACATATAATAAAATAAAATTTTCTCTTATTAATCTCTGTCTATTGTCAACTAATTCACACCATCCCCTCCCACCACCACCCACCAAAACCAGTGAAACCTAAGTTGGTAGAGAAGTTTTCTCTCAGCTGTGTGTATTACAAATTGGCTTTAACATGACTATAACTTCAGATAGCAGAGATTAGACCTGTCTTATACTCATTTAATCCTCCAGAAGGTTCTCTAAACCTGGGTTTATCCTTGACTATGCGATCATTTTTATTTCATTCATACACGAAAAAGAAATTGGATATAGAATCCATGTACTACACCATTTTCCCCCCAAAGCTAATTAGGTATTCTCAGTTAAACTATTTTGTTGATCTGTTATGCACAAATCCAGGGTGCCCCAACCAAAAGATGATCACCTCACACAGAATAATGCAAAAGCAAGAAGGAAGTTTGGAAGTTTATTGCTAGCTCGAGCTAGGGTCCAAGCCTTATCCAATGCAGTGGAGTTTTGGCCAGGACCCCAGCTTCGTCTTTGTTCAGCCTTTTATAGGGGGTTTACATAGGTGGGGAAACTTATCCTGTGAGCAGGGGGAAAAGAGCAACTAATTATTGCACTGGGATTGGTGAAATCTTGTTGCCAGGGCAGAGAGAGACTATGGGAACCATAAGGATTCGCTGGTTTGTTGAGGCGGGCTTAGGATGGGACACAGGGTGTATTGGGATAGGTTTGGTCCATTAGGGTGGGTTCTGGGAACTGGAGTCATTTGGTAATTGGACAAAGACATCTGGCTGGCCCGGGGACTCTTATCTTTTCTCTGATTAGCTTCAGGGCCATTTTGCCTGAGAAAATCCAAAACAGACCCAGGCTCACTAATCTTTTACCCGACTTTCCAGACTATCAAGGTAGTGCCCTTTGTAGATTACCAATTATTCTCCTTATTCAAGTCTCCATTCCACCCCTCAAATACATTCTGTGCTTCTCTACCCTGCTCTGACCTTCTCTAGAAGGCACTTTTCTGCTTCTCATGGCACCTTTGCTGGCTGACTGATTGGGTTCAGCCATGGGAGGCACCAGCAGGAGGTCAGAGAATAGGAAGGCAGAGAAGTCAAAGTTCCTTCTCCCTTAGGTTCCCCTGCTCAGTGCAGCACCTCCCACAGTACTGTGTCCCTTGTCATTTTAGAGGACAAACAAGGACCCTCCTCTAGGTATCCAGCTCACTAGGCTCTGTAACTCCACTTTCTCTCCTTATTTCTTTAGCCTAAGAGACATCAACAGCTTCTACTGTTGCTAACCTTTGTGCCCCTTGCCTTCCTAATTTACACTTTCAATCCTCTCTTTAAGTCCTGCCAAGTCCTGTCTAAAAGTCTCTCCTTGAGCCATCTAAAGTAGTTTCTGTTTCTTATTGGTTTTTTGTTGTTGGTGGTGGTGGTGATGGTGGTACTAGGTATTGAACCCAGGGGCATTCTACTTATGAGCTAAACTCATAGTTGGTTTTTTTTTTTTTTTTTCTGTAGTACTGGGTATTAAACCCAGGGGCATTCTATCTCTGAGCTCCACTCCCAGACTGATTTTTAAATTTTGAAATACGGTCTTACTAAGTTGCTGAGGAGCTCACTAAGTTGATGAGGCTGGCCTTAAACCTGTGATCCTTGTGTCTAAACCTCACAAGAACTGGGATTACAGGAGTTTACCACCACACCCAACTAATAGTTGTTGGTTTTATTGTGTGTTTAGGGTGGAGAGGTACTAAAAATATTTGTAATTGTTACATTCCTTAATAACTATAAATTAAAGGGTATTGCTTTGTTATGACGTTTGCCTGGGGATATTATTCATACTTTTCATGTTTAGAGGTTTAAACTGAGTTTCTCTAGGTCAACCAGGTTTTCTTCCAATGACACTTTGATTTTTGTTTCTTGTCCATCTATTCTTCTCTCTCAGGAACTTTATATTGCTTGGTTGGATCTCTATGACCTTTTTCATATATACATACACATATATATGATAATATATATATGTATATATACATATATATGTATGTATGGCTAGAATATAATATGTATATATACATATACATATTATCATCTCCCTTATTACTTCAATCTTCTAGCCATTTCTTTTATGTTCTGGGAATTTTGAAAATTCTTTTGTAATTGATTTTCTTCAATATTCTCCTCGTATTGGATGCTTCAATCTCTGTTTTAAATTTGGCAGATGTGTTTTTCAAATTTGAGCAATCCTTCATTACTTTGGATTTTCATAACAGCTTATTCAAGTTATATAAATGCAATTCTCTCTTGAATCTTAATGAGGAAATAAAACAGTCTACTGAAGAAATGGCTGTTTTCTGAGTTAGATACTCCTCCCCCTCAGTTTTTGTTTTGTTTTGTTTGGTTTGGTTTAAAAATATGTTTGTAGGTAATGCAATTTTTCTGTTTACCTATCATCCAAAGGATAATGTGTGTTTCCTAGTGTTCACTTATAATTAAGTAAAGCTGGATTCTATCAAAGATTAGTGTGTTAGCCAGACATGGTGGCACATGCCTGTAACCCCAGTACTTGAGAGGCTGAGACAAGAAAGTCACAGATTTGAGGTCAGCTTAAAAAAAAAAGTTCTTAGCTGAGCATGGTGGCGCATGCTTGTAATCCCAGCATTTGGGAGGCTGAGACTGGAGGATCTGGGTTCGAGGCCAGCCTCAGCTACCTAGTGAGGCACTCTGCAACTTAGTGAGATGAGACCCTGTTTCAAAATAAAGAATAAAAAAAATAGGGCTGGGGTATAGCTCGGAGGTAGAATGCCCCTGAGTTCAATCCCTAGTATAAATAAATAAATAAATAAATAAATAAATAAATAAATAAATAAATAAATAATATTGATGTGTTTGTACAAATCTTTCTTTTCTTTTTTTTTGCAGTACTGGGGATTGAACTCAGGGGCATTCTACCTCCGAGCTATACCCCCAGCCCTATTTTTTATTCTTTATTTTGAAACAGGGTCTCACTAAGTTGCGGAGTGCCTCACTAGGTAGCTGAGGCTGGCCGCGAACCCGGATCTTCTGGTCTCAGCCTCCCAAATGCTGGGATTACAAGCATGTGCCACCACACCCGGCCAAATCTTTCTTTTAGAGGGGATCAAGATCTGGATTAAAGAAATAAAGGGAAATGGTGTCAACTCTTGGACCCAGCAGGGAGGAGTCAAAATGACCTGGAGCCAGAGTTGTAGCCAGAAACTATACTTTATTCTTCTTTGTATTCTTAGCACAAGGTCTGTCTAAAAAAGCTTGGACATCTGGGTGAACAAAAAAATGAGTTCCGAGTTCAAGAGTTTTTAAAGTAGTCACTGAAAGAAATTTTTCCATATTAAGAAAAACTCAAACTTTTAAATATTCATTATTTTAACACTCTGTCAACTCAACAAAATTGTGGGTTTAAAGAACAGATTAATTTAATATTTTTAAGTCTCAAAGTGTCATTTTTATTAAAATGCCATTGTTTTCTAAGTTCTGAATCAATATTCTTTTTCTCTGTACTTAGAACAAATATGCAGATGACTCATCCAAATTGCAAATAGGCCATGGGAGGCACGACAGTGTCAGGAAAAGAGCAAACCTATTTAGTGAGAGAAGACCAAGTCCCATTTCTATCTTTTTAGCTATATGACTTGCATATATCATTTAAATGAAGTCTCAGTCTTCTTATCTAAAAAAAAAAAAAATGCTTTATCTATTTCAAAAGAAAGGGATGAAAGTGCATGTTAACCATGAAGCACTATGCAAATCTTAATTGTGGTTATTACTATAATTTCATGTATTGTATTGATTTTAAACAAAATGTTCTCTGAGTTACAAGGTAACAAATTTGCAAGACTTAGAATGGGAGAAAAAAAACAATGATTGCTTGCTACACTGAAAGTAGAACAAAAGGAAGCAAACATAACTCAAGAAGTAGTTGTGAAAGTACCAACTCCTTAACTTTCAGAATGACTGAATACTACTAACCAGCATGGTCTATCTGAGAAGGTCAGGAAAGCTCTCTTGCAAAGGGGCATCAAAAAGAGAATAAATAGATTTTCTCTTTTGACCAATGAGGGGCAATTGGATACCCACAGACAAATTCTGCCCCCTCTGGATGAGCTTTATATGACTATATGAACAACAAAGATGTTGTTACCTTCTAAGATGAATTTGAGTGCTTAGGCACATGGTGTTTCAGTCACTGTAGTCCTCATGACTGTCAGTAACATTATCCCTAGGTTCTTAATAGTTCAAGCCACTGCAGAGCCCTAAACATTTTTGAGGTCTTCACTTTTACTGAAAACCAGTGTCGTAGGTCGAGGCCCTTATTATCTCTCCTCCCAAGATTTCCTAAAAGCATTCAAATGGTCTCTTACATCTTCACTCTGTCCTCTATGTGATAAATTTGGCAAGTCCTTAAGTCCAAGTTTAAACTTACATTGCCCTTTAAGAAACATATAATACCCTTCTCTTAAAACATATAATAATACTCTTTAAGAAAGTTTCCAACATTCCATGTTCAGCCTCATCTTCTGCCTTGTTCTCACACTACAAACTTTCCCTTTGCTAGATACAGTGACCTTGTTTCTACTTCTGAGCTTTACATATGGTGTTTTCTGTGATTAGAATATCTGTTGAATGGCCTTTTAATCTTTAAGGCCAAGGTCAAATTTCATGCTCATGAAGCCTTTCCTAATGTTCTCCCATTATCTTGTCACTCCAGGGAGAATTATTTTCTCTTTCCTCTGTGTTTCCACGGTACTCTGCACCCACTTCAATGGCTTCTATTGCACATGAATCTCCACATCCATTTCTCTCTCCCCTACCACACTGTAAAATCTTCAAGGCCAGAGACCTCATCTTGTTTTTGCATCTACCTTAGTGCATAGCTAAATCATAATTGCAACTGAGCAAAAGGTTTAAAGGATATATAATTTTCAGTGGTTCTCCCTCTAAAGTGGGTCAATAAATGAAGAAACACATGTAGGCGCCTACTAGTTTCTGTTTTGTTTTAAATCAATCAGTACTCTTATATGGACTCTTTTGATTGGGCAGTGATATTCTGTGGAGAATGTCACCTACAACATGGATGGGGAACCAGTCTTTCAAACACATATCTTTGACAAGACAGAGAGGGCTGGGAACAGAGCCAAGTCATCAGTCTACTGCTACCTGCACTTTCCTTCCATACCTAAAATTGCAAAAAGTACCAGGCTAAAGGGAAAATGCCAACACACTCCAGGATACAGCAATCTTGAACAGAGATGACATAGCTTGAAGAGCCATATACCTGAAACTGTCTTATCAATGTCATTAAGCAGGAGGTATGCTTGGTTTTCCACATTGCATTAAGAGAAAAACAAGAGTAACAGACTCAGTTTTGCAAAAGAAAGATGGAGAAACAAAAATGAAAACAAAACCTAATGACACAAGAAATGCCACGAGAGGTGCATTCTCCTAGGTGCTAATCATTATATGTATTTCTGGGCAGTATTCCTGTCACTAGTGATCCAGCTAAACACTCCTTTATGACCATTGGAGTAGATTAGCAGGTTGGGTTAAAGGTCGAACAAAAAGGTTTCTGGCCTTTGAAACTTAACCACAGTTGTAAGACTCAACAAGAGTAACCTCTGTCACTTGTCTGTAACCTCACCAAAATGTTAGGAATTCTTTTCAGAATGTCTGAATTCATTAGTTCAAGTATGTTTTGCAAACAAGTTTGCAAGGGTTCTACCCTTGGTAATGGGACTAGATGATGGACAGGCACATACAGCTCTGCACAAGCAACTTGCATTCAAGGGGACAGAGCTGACATTTTAGTGATGATTGCAAATCTCTTTTTCTTCTTTAAATTTCAGAGTTTTGTGGTTATATTACACAGTCAATATTTTAGAGAAACAAATTTCACATTATGTAAAATGAAAGTCAGAAGACAGTAATAAATCATTGGAGGAGAAAAAGAAAGCAACTGAAAAATAAACTACAACTAAATAATATTTTAGTTACATAATTTAGCGTAATAGTTAAATTTGTCCTGAAAATATGGGCATCTGGGGCTTTTATTAGTACATTGTTTAGTAAACCATATATATCTTGCATTTGCACTCCCTCTTGCATACGTAAAACTACAAAAGATACCATTTGTATAGGGTAGGCAGAGAGCAAATATCTTGTTTTTATTCTTCAGTGTGCTTCACAGTCACTAGGTTGGCCAATTTGCTTTCTGCCCACAAATTGCTTGTTCTTTAGAAGACACAGGACAGAAATGACCTATCTGGGCTCTGTGTTCTGAGGTTGTTGTGTAAGATTGGAGAGAGAGAGAGAGAGAGATTGTGTGTGTGTG
This sequence comes from Graphiurus murinus, assembly GCA_004027655.1. Lineage (NCBI taxonomy): Eukaryota > Metazoa > Chordata > Mammalia > Rodentia > Gliridae > Graphiurus > Graphiurus murinus. The sequence continues at coordinate 28,188 of PVLC010001061.1, forward strand.
TGTGTGTGTGTGTGTGTGTGTGTGTGTGTGTGTGTGTGTGTCTGGGGATTAAACTCAGGGGAATTTTACCTCTGAGCTATACCTCCAGCCCTTTTTATTTTGAAACAGGATCTTGCTAAGTTGTTGAGTTGGCCTTGAACTGGCCATCCTCCTAACTCAGACTCCCAAGTACTGAGATAACAGGCATGTGCCCACACACCCAGGACTTAGAGTTACTCTTTACTTGTCAGTCCTGGGGGATGGAGAGGCAGGAAGAGCCTTGAGAGCCAACCAAGAGAAATCAGAGAGCCTCGCAATCATAGTAAGGACAGAATACCCCTTCTCCTACAAAGTTGCAAAGCCTGTGGGAAGTGATACCACTTCCTGGTCTACTATTTTTGTCAGACCCCAATGGTATCATAGAAATGGGACAGTTTGGGGCTTCACTGGAATCTAGCCATGTACTTACATGAATTGATCAAATTCATTTAAAGGGCTTGGCCTACAATACAATTGACATCTTTTCTTTTCTTTCTTTTTTTTGGCACTGGGAGTTGAACTCAGGAGAATACTACCTCTGAGTTACACCTCCAGCTCTTATTTTGAAACAAGGTCTCACTAAGTGGCTGAGTCTGGCCTCAAACTTGTGATGTTCCTGTATCAGCTTCCCAAGTACTGGCATTACAGGCATGCGCCATCACACCCTGCTGACATTTTCTTTCAATATTTGAAATGCAGAAAAGTTTGACCCCAAAAATCGACTTCTAGGAATCACCAATTATGTATATATACAAACAATGTGAAGAGCTGCAAGATGGGGGTATGGGGTAGGGACTTTGACTTAAATTTTCTACCACAGTGTTTTTCTTTATAATGAGCAGGTTTCACTATTTATTAAAACCAGTTTTTTAAAATGCTACTTTTACTAAAAAGTAACAATACAGGACTGAAAAGGAAATGACCAACTTGAGTTGTGAATCCATGGCTGGATGCAGTGACCCTATGGATGGAACAGGCCAGCTCCAACACATTAACTTCATGTTACTAACACTGTCATCTTGACGTCGTATTACTTTGAATCATTTAATAAATCAAGTTAAATTAAATATCTACTCTTTGCCTTAGTCTTTCTTTCAGGGATATTCCTAAACCAGTTCATTTTTCTGAGGTCTTTTGGGGCAGAATTGAGTCAGCCAAGGACCTGCCCTCACAGAGTGTATGAGGGATTCTCCAAAGTCTAACCCCTGGGGCTGCCTGGTAAAAGCTGAGCACCATTACCACTTCATATTAGACAAAGTGTCAGATCACAAATTTCACATACCAGCTCAAGTTTCTCATTTTTAGTATTTATGGAACCCTAAGAGATATAAATATTCTAGAAAAATATCTTCCTTAGTTCTTATTTTCCTTTCTTTTATCTCCATCCTATCCCAAACCCTTGGGCTCCTTATTAACAACAACATCAGGCATTTGAGGGAAAAAGAACTGGATAAAGGGGAAAGAAAGCCTTCCTCTAGAAGGTGGCAGAGGAGAGAAGGTTTCAGAAAACCAGAGGCATCATCCATAACAGATCATGATAGAAACCTCAGAACTGAAGACTTCTTTTTTTTTTTTTTTGGTACTGAGGATTGAACTCAGAGGTATTCTACCTCTGAGCTATACCCCCAACCCTATCCAACCCTATTTTTTACTCTTTATTTTGAAACAGGGTCTCACTAAGTTGCAGAGTGCCTCACTAGGTAGCTGAGGCTGGCTGCGAACCTGGATCCTCCAGTCTCAGCCTCCCAAATACTGAGATTACAAGCGTGTGCCACCACGCCTGCTAGAACTGAAGATTTCTTAAAATGACACTTAACAATGGTTTGCTTGACCTATATGTTCTTTGATAACTTTAACACTACAAAATCGTCCCATCAATGTTTTCTACAGCGTTGTGCTGAGTTGTATGAGATCACGTCTGGAAAATTATTAATAGCTTCTAAATTAGCTTCTCGCATGGGATTCTACACTTACAGTTGGTTTCTGATAGCTGGGAACCATACACTACACAGAGATGAAATCACCATTTCTTTTTTTTTTTTTTTTTTATTCAGTGCCCACCATAGGGAAAATACATTCTGTGAAGACTTAATAAACACTCAAGAATCCGTTTTGAGAAAAATACTTTTGAAAGATAATAGATTGCATATTTTCTAAATTTTTATGAATAAGGAAAATATGTCCCCTTTGAATTGAAAACATAACCCCTGGTGGGCGATAGGTCATAGCATGTAGTAGCACTGATCACAGGTGGATTCGTATCTGTGGATACTAATTCAGGCTGCTACAGCAAAGTACCTTGGACTGGGCCATTTAGTTTATCTGTCACAGTTCTGGAGGCTGGGTTGTCCATGATCAAGATGTGATCAGAAAGGGTGCACAGTGTTTCCTCGTGTGGTAAAAGGGGCAATGCAGCTCTCATCAACCTCTTTTATAAGGACATAAGTTACATTCACGAAGGCTGGGCCCTCATGACTTAAACACTTCCCAACTATTCTCACCTTTTAATGCCATCACCTTGAGTGTTGAGTTTGAACATATTAGTTTTAAGGGGACACTAACATTGAGATCATAATAGTCAATTTCTCAGCTTAAAGAGACATACCATCAGGTCATGAACTGAAATTCCTTTCCATATACATAATCATCCATTACACAAGTGCAGTATTGTAGCTTAAGTCTTCAACTTGGTTATTAGTGCAGTACACATCCTCTTCTCTGGGCCTTCAATGTAATGCCATCAAAACTCTAAGATTCACAATTTATTCACTCTTCTTTCTTCAAATAAGCACAGGAATTAAAATATTCTATGTAATTTGATACAGCTGAGAAATCAGTGACCCACTAAGTCAAATAAATTATTAATGGTAATATAAAACCTTTCATTTGGATTTCTCCCGAAGCTTTTTCCAATGTGTTTCCACCTTTATTATTTTAGTTGACACTCTCAGAGACTGCGTATGGCAGGTTAGCATTATTCCCATGTCACAGAAGAGAAAAGAGAGGTCTAGAAATGTCAAGTGAGAGCTTGAACAATTAGCACCAGAGACGGAGGTTAAAAGCTCTATCCTTGGATTCTCTCCTCCCAGATCTCACCAATATCCATTGAAATCAACAGTTCTCTAAACACAAAATTAGAAAGCTATCTGATATTTTTGATTCTTCAACAAGGCCTGCACTGTTTCTGTTTTCTTTAATAATAGATACAATAGACAATGCAATGAACCCACAGACCAATCATACACCCCATTGGCTTTTGCCAATTCTCATTTTTACTGGCAGCTGCATTTCAAGGAAAATCTAGTGAGCTGCAGGGAGTAATGGGTAATGGGGGCTTCTCAAGGTATCAGTACATCCTGACACTGTGCAAAGCAGATAATCTACCACATCTGTTTAGAATGGAATAGACAGCAAAGAAGTCACAGCTGAGCTACAAGAAACCCTCAAAATGCTAGGACTTTGTTTATGAATCAGCTGCCCGCTCTCTGGTTCAAGAATTAAAGAGCCTTCCTTCAGTCATGCTGTGGTCCTCTCCATATACTAAATATAGATGCAGTTACAGTGTAGCTGCAGAAGTGGGAGAAATAAAAACAGCTATGGTTTATTGAGAGCCTAAGTTCCAGGTGCCAGGCTGGGGGTTTATATCTATTATTTCATTTACTCCTCATTGCCCAAGATGGATGGCCATTTCTTTTTCTTTTTTAAGTTTCCACCAGAAGTTGAAACAAACCATGAAGAACACTAGAAAGAGTTTACTGAGGAGGAAAGCCAAGTGACTATTTAAGAAGTACATATCTTTTAGTACTATTTTTCTATTACTTGCTATATTTTGACATTTATAATACTGCTGCTTGCCCTATTTTTTTAAAAATGAAATATTTAGACATATAATGTTTTTAGCCTTTTAATTATAGTTCTGGCAATGAGTTTGTAAGAATTTAATGAAGGGGGAACAAAAGCTTTATTAACCTGTTTTCTCACTCTCTTTATTTGCACCATGTGCTTGTTTATTATCTGTTAGAACATACTCCTCATATGGTTTGAAATGAAAGGATGATCCATCTCCTCATTACCGACCCTCTGCTTGGTGACGAAAAACAAAACAAAACATAGGAACAAAGGAAAAATGCCTTCCTGTCATTTCTCAGCCTTCCCTGCCGCTGCTCAGCTGGGATGCTAAAGATTGAGGTTTAATGAAAGAAGGTGAGAAGGTGAAAAAAAAAAAAAAAAAGGTCTAATGAGCCTGTGTTTGGTTATATGGAAAGATCACTGAGAAGAGGCAGTGATTTTCTTTGTGCCTAACACCACACAGTATCCCCCAAGGTCAAAGAAGCCCATCACATCATCCTTCCTCCCTCATTCCTTCCTTTCCTAACCCAGCAACCAGCTTTTCCACTTGGAGCCAGTTTCATCAGTTTAATTTCTGATGGTGGAGTGAAAAAGATTCTCCTCTTTATCACCAACTTGTGGTTCTTCAGAAGCTGGCAGGAGTGGCACCCGAGGTTCTTTACCATGCACGCATTGCTGGTGGAGCAGGGGGCATCCTGCAAGCAGGCGTTTCCGACCTCAGGCTGCGGCTGGCAGAGCCGGGGCGGCTGCAGGCATGCTGACCCTTGGGGTTAGAGAGGGAAGAAGCCAATTCCTACCCAGTAAGGCAGAGCCACTGCAAAGCAAAATACTCTCATGTTTCAAAGGCGAGCCAATAACAGCTGTCGAAATTCTAGCAGTGCTCCGAATTAGAATGAAATCATGCTGAAAATGTCCTTAATCAGTGAGAGTCCCAGCCCTGTGGTGTGAGCATCCCACTGAAAATGCCAAATCTAATATGAGGACTAAACTTGGGCCTAAACCCTCAAAACTCCAAAAGATAGTGACGTTGTTGCTGTACCAGTTCCCAAACCAGGGAATCATTACTCACACCTTTGGAGAGCAGGAGAGAGGCATGACACACGGTGACAAGTACAACAAGACGCGTTGAAGGCCAGGTCCTTTCGGATCAACAGTTATCTCAAGCAGGCACACTTGCTGCTCTGATATTCTCTGTCCAGTACAACTACAGACACATTGGCAGTCATGAATTGATATCTTTCTTTGAAGTTGAAATATGCAGCCTTAACTGTGCTCTCATCCTCTACATTTCAGAGTGAATAACCTAAATTACACAGAACAGCAGTAAATTGGCTCATCATAGCCCCGTTCTAATTTTAAAAGGATAAAGATCTAAAGAACCAGACAGCCTAGCACTGAAGAGACCAGTGAAGCCTGTTAAGGGGCTGTCAGGGTCTTTCCCCAGAAGGTCTTGGATTTGAATTCAACCTAGACTTGTCATGATTAAGGGCTACTTAACATTTTGTATGAAATTAACACGTGCCTTCGACATAATGTTCCTCCGAGGGATACTGACAGCTTGCATTCTCATTCTCGCTGACTCTCTCAGGAGCAGTAGATGGCCAGCCACACGTGCGAAGTAAATCATTTCCTTCTGTATAAAGGTGAGCCTTGCAAAATATGAAGTCTGAGGCATTAAAGAGCATCTTGCCTTCACACTGTCTGCTGCCTGCCCTCTTCAGCTCCCTGAGCTCTAATGGAAAAGTGCAGAACTCTTGGACTGTCAGTCTAATACCCTGATGAGTCTGAGTCAGGTGAAATTTGAAAGATGCACATGCATACCCACAAGAACAGCATTTCCCAAACAATGTAACTCTCTCAGTTCAACAAAGGATTCACTTGTGGTGCTAAAATGCCAGGTCACAAGTCAAATTTTGACTCCATTACTGAGCATCATCCTTGAGCTCTAAATGGAAAGTCAGTACAATTCACCAGCTGTCAGGCTCCAGCCCCCACCCCAACAATAGAATAACACACTAAATAGTTACATGGGCTGGAGTCACTCCACAGCTCACTTTGACCAGTCAATCAATAAGCAGAATTCCAGCCATTCAGATCCTAGGTTTTGGCTTGGAGTTTCCTAGGATTCAGTGTGTGTGTGTGTGTGTGTGTGTGTGTGTGTGTGTGTGTGTGAAATCCACTATTAATCAAAGGAGATTTGGGATGATTTAGAGACACTTAGAAGCTGTCAGTGTCCCTATGAGTTATGATGATTAGATTGCTCCTCTATAAAAAAGCACAAGTTGGTGTTGTGTGAGTTGAGATGTCAGTTTTCCGTGGGGTACTTTCCACAGGTTGTAAGTGGTTCCCGCTTTCAGATTTGATGTTGACCAACAAGAGGGTCGGTGAATGTGTAGGAGAATGCCCCATCAGGGTCTCTACCAGGGTGATTGGTGTTGTGTAGCCCAGTGATGCCCAACAGCGGTGTCACTCCAGGTGCACGCCCAGCTCAGCTACAGGGATGTTGGCAGGACCCATGTGAAATCCCAGGGTCTGAAGCACTGAGGAGGGCAGTGTCCCTGGCTTTTCCGTCCTGAGACGGAAAGGTGCCAGGCAGTGGAAGGACTTTGAAGTTATTTCTTGCCAAGAGTCGGAGACATAGATCAGGAGGGCAAAATTTTTGCAAATGATTCTTTCTGCTAGGGGTGCTAGGTGGGGGTAAAATCATGCCCTCATCCCTCAATAAAGGCAAACCATGACGAAGCCCTTTTCCTCTTCCTTTAATTCTCCCTGTGCTGGCGGTGGGCTAGGGACAGCTGACTGGAGCCTGCCCCTAGGCACCAGGTTTAAGGCCCACTGGAATCCCATACCTGTCGACCAGTCTCTCGATCATTTCTGCACTCACTGAAGGGCCATCAGATCTGTATTTAAAATCTATTCCATCTATATGCCTAATAGACCTAGGACGTTTCAACTGCAGACGCTATCTCAAACAGCCAGTTCACTGATGGGGAAAACGGGAAGTGCTTTTTCTAGCCTACAACAGTCCAGGGGGATTCTCGGAGCGCTCTGCTGGAAGCCCCCAAAGCTGACTTCAGCCTTCCCTCCTCCAAGGCCTTGAACCACCCTGCTGTCCACCGATGTTCTTTCTTTCTTTTACAGGCTTGCTGTCCCTGGTTCTTGTCACGGAGTTCAAAATATGGCCCCAGGCATGTTATCATTGCTGTTGGGCTCTGGGGCGGGGCAGGAGGACAGTGGAGGTCCTTCTTAAAAGAGGGCGGCGCGGCACAAGCCTGGGCTAGACTTTATTGCCAGTCTTCAGAAGGTGAACGGCTACGCAGCCACGGAGACGAGAGCCGGGAACCGAACCCATGGCGAGGCCCGGGGCCCATGTGACGTGGCTCCATCAGGTGGAAGCCGCGCAGCCCTGCCCGACCCAACTCACGAGAGAGGAAGATGTCTAAATAAGCAGGACCGCCGCCTCCACAACCCCGTGCCCTGCCCTCCCCAGCCCGGGCTGGGGGAGCGCCTTCCCGGCTGAAGCCGCGGCTGGGTCTTGTTTGTAGGTTCGCAATTCACCATGATAAATGTAAAGACCAATTAAGGTTTGATCCGTGCACACGGGAGGCAGACGGCGGGTGATGGTGGAACCAATTAACGAGCTTGTCCCCTAATTCCTGCCTCGGCCGCCGGGCGCACCGCAGATCCCCGGGCGCCAGTGGCTGCCACCCCGAACCCCGAGAGCCCCCCGCGCGACCCTGGCGGGGGGGGGCGTCCTCCTCCAGCGACAAGGTGCGAGGAGCGGGGCCCCAGAGTGGCTGGGGAGGGGGCGCGCAGCCAGCCGCCTACGGAGCCAACTGTTTGCCGCCGGGGACCTGCGGGTGGGGCGGCCGAGTGGTCGCGCCAGGCGGGGGCGGCGGGGGCTGTAGTGGGCGCTCGCGGGCGAGGACAGGTGGCAGGTAGCGAGCGGCTCGGGGGCTCGCGGCGCCGTCCCTGGGCTCGGCCGGTCCCAGGCCCGCCGGCTGCAGCCCGCCGCGAGGGCCGCCTCGGTTGGAGGGCTGGGCCCGAGGCCGCACCCCCGGCCGGCGAGCCCCGGCGACCCCTTCCCGCCCCCGGCCCTTGGGCTCAGCCCGCGGCCCCAGACGTGACCTCCGCGCGAGGTGTCCGCGCTGCGCGCAGCCCGGCGCGCGACAAGCATGGCCCGAGGTCGGGGGCGGCGCGGGCTCGAGCCCCTCTTTGGCCCGGGTGGGAGGGCACCGCGCGCGGGGAGAGCGGGGTCTTGGCCGCGGGGTCCCCCGGGGGCGCGGCGACGGAGGGCGAGGAGGAGGAGGAGGAGGAAGAGGAGAAGCAGGTGACGCCACCGGGAGAGGCTACTCTCCTCTGGCCCCCGGGCCAAAGCCGCGGCGGGTCCCCCGCGCCTGCAAAGTTTGGAGTCGCGGGCGCCACGCGCCGGTCCCTCCCCGCGCAGTTCCCTCGGCGGAGTCTGTGCCGCCGCGGCTGCCAGGGCAGGACAAAGGCTCATTAACACGTGATGGGACCGCGCTTCATAAATGGGACTGGAGCGAGAGGGAGCCAGAGACAGCGCGCGAGCCGAGGGAGAGGCAGGGACCGTGCGAGCTGGGCGAGGCGACCGGCGCTCGGGCTGGCGGAGACCGGCAGCCCCACGCCGGGCCAGGCGGGGCGAGCGCCAGGACCCAGGGAAGAGCCCGGGGCCGGGGCAAGGCTCGCTGGCGGCGGGAGCCGAGGGGGCGTCAGTCCCCATCGCTGTCGCCGGCGGGCGCTGGAGGCAGCTGACGCCGGCGCGCGGACCGACTGACTTACTGACCGACCGCCGGAGGCACACCCCGCTCCACCCCGCCGCGCCCAGCCCCCGCGGCTCCCAGACCACCCCTTCCTTCTCCACTTCTTCCCCGCCTCCGCCTCTTCTGGGCTCCCGCGGCGCCGGTGCCTTCCCCTGGCCCTGGCCGGCGTCTGGGCTCCCTGCAGAGCTCTCCGCAGAGTCTGGGGGGACATTTCGTTCTAGCGGAGAACCAGCCCCTGAGCTGGGCGAGAGGTGCCGAGGGAGCTTCTGCCCCGAGGACCAGGGGATGCGAAGGGTAAGACCTGGCAGAGTTGCGTTTGGAAATACTTTTTTCCACCTCCTGCCCTCTCAGGTACTGACCAGTATGGTCCCCAAGTATCCTTCGTGGAGTTCTTATTCCAGAGAGCGAGTCGTGCGTCGGTGTTTACTTAGCTGTTTATCCTTCAGCCTGTTAACTGGTCTATGCTACTTCTGGAGGTTTCTACCATTTACTATTTATTGAATGTGTGTGCACCTGCCTCTTTCTCTCTCTCTCTCTCTCTCTCTCTCTCTCTCTCTCTCTCTCTGCACTGATATTTGTTTGTAAAAAAAAATGTGTAATTGTGCATGTTTGAAAAACAGGCGCTTGAGTTGATGCTTAATGTCTATAAACCTTATCAGCAACTAAGTCTTCTCAGAGAAATACATCAGTCCCTGCATCAAACCTAGCAACCGACTAAAGTAAAATATTAAATGTCATGTCAAGAAACGTATGGCAAATAATAAACTTTGGCTATAGAAAAAGATAGCTATGGAAGCCGCTTCTGGGGGGGGGCAAACAAGCGTAGTATTTAATACCTACATTTGAATATTGATAGAACCATCTAATTCAGAGCTAGCCATTAGATGAATAAAGTGGATTGTTGCATTTTTAAAAGACATTTCTTGCTAAGGCTCACGAATCATAAATAGATCACCTCCCGAATGCAAATATTTGCTCTGATAGACGTGATAAGCTGTCGTTTGGTCATTTGAAAGTTCACAAGCAACATGCATGTTTCCAATTTTAATAGATCATTTTTCTTTCAGAGGTTTTGAACTGAACAGATGAGGAAAACATTTTAGTAACCTATTAATCATTTTTGCCTTCCATCTTCTTTATTTTCTTCCAAATAAGAGCTAATCTTGTCTTTGTTTATTTCTTGATATATTAAGTCTCCTTGGGCATTCAATCCAATAAGGTATTATAACAAATTTACTGGTTTTAAAGGTGTTGAAAGATATTTCTGTGGGTCCTATAACTTCTCATTTTTATTGCCAAGTTAATATCTTTTGAACAATGGAGGAAATGCAATTTCTTAGAGGAAACTCAGTGAACATTGAGTATCAGTGGGGTCACAACTGACATCAATCTATTTGCAGAATATTGAGAAGCTCAGAGCAACCAACCTTTAAGGTTCCCATAGGACTTTATCTGATTTAAAGTGTTGCTTTTCTAATCCCACCCTCCTGACAGTTTGCAAGGGAAGATATACTGAATGATTTTTCTCTGTCCCCTCCCCCCCCACACCTTCTCCCTCCCCCCCCAACTCAGTTAAGAGCAATTTTATCAAAATAAAAGGCTACGTATAGTTTCTTAAGAGAGACAAATAATTTTCTGATTATATCCATACATGAACAGAATACATGCCTCACCAGGAACATTGCATACTGCAGGTGGCTGTGTGCCCGCATAATAGCCGTCACTGTAGTTGAGCAAGAGGCTTTCATGTTGAACATGGTTTTAAAAAACTAATGCATTTTAGGTTATCCCCAGAACTTACTATAGACGGACTCTTTTTGTTTCAAAGATGTCTCCCACTCCAGGCGAGGAGCACTCTTGGCTGAGGTATGTATCAAGTGTCTGATGGGGAGATGTCTCATTGTGTTCCTAAGCCTCCAGGAGGGTAAAATAATGCCACAGGGTGGAAATGCTCAGTTCTGACCTTTCAAAAATAAAATTACTATGCTTGCATACTCATTGTTAGGGAGGCAAATTAGATATTCATACCCCTGAATTTTAATAGCATCAATATAGATGTATATAAGTGAATGCTGTGACCAGAACCTTATTAAGTCATAGGTGATATTTAATTGAGTGTGCAAAGTTTTTAATGCTGGGGAGATCAGATCTCATGTTGAAGGAGTGCTTGGCTTTGTTTGTTATCCACTGTTTTCTGTCTTTTTCTGTTACCCTTTTCCCAATGGACTGTGTTCCTCTCCGTCTTGCCTGTGAGATTGCTCTTCTCTAATAAGCCTAGCTGCAGGATCAGTGTGTTCTTTTTGGCATTTCAAAATGTTAAAATAGTGAAATTGTTAAATGTTACCAAGATGAAACTACTGGGAATGAAATTCTCCAGAAGAACCACTATATTTGTGGCATATTACAATCCATTCCTGAAGAAAACGCCTTGAATTGGTTTACCTATTTTCTCAAGAAGAAAGCAGCTCCATTGATTCTGTTGATAAGTGTTTAGTATGCAGTGTCAGCTTATTAATTACTAAGGCAAAGCCTGAGAAACTCTTTCAAAACAATCATATGACTCTCCTCTTTGCTTTGACTCAGAATTAGCATTAACCACCAGAAGGTGTACATGGGCTCCTTGGTTGCCTTGCATATTCACCTTTGGAATTAAAAGTGGAATACTTTACAGGGTGAGAATAAACTATTATGAAATGGAACTTACAACTCTAGCGGTTTAGAGTTCACCATGTGTACCAAATGTTTCTTCCCAGAAGACAGTTGGCCTAATAAGAAAAGTAAAAAAAAAAAAAAAAAAAAAGAAAGAAAAAATATTATTTCCCATAACTAGCTATCCAGGAATGCTGCAAGGGAAAAAAAAAGTAACAAATCAAATTTAGAAATAGCTAACAACACATAATTAGTAAAATGAGACTTGGTTATAGCTTCTTGAATTTTCTTAGTAAGACGGAGCCTGTCCTTTAGGCTTCTGTCTGTTATTCTTGGGGTAATTATGTTAGCTCACTTGCATAAAGAACACAGATGAGAGCTTGCATTCTCCGCTAGAAAGGATGCCATGTCTCCCCCAGCATAAGTCTGTCTCTTCTATTTTTGTATTCATCATTTTCTAATTGAACTGACAAATAGAGTGAAACCAGCCTTTGGGTTTAAATTATTTATTATTCTGCTTTTGACTCTGAACCTGAATTCAACATTGTTTGAAAAATTGTACTAGGTCCAGGTTTACATTTTCCATATCTACATTTCTAGAAACAGCCAGTTTTGCTGGTTTTTCTTTTATTGACTAAAGATTGGTAGAGAACTTAATAGGAGGAAATAAAAAAATAACTTGTGAATTTTGTATTGGCAAAATTTCAACTTCATATCCCACTCTACAAATCCCCAATTCCTTCCTGATCCTGTTCTCATAAAAATGTGAACTTTGAATTATAACTCTGAATGTTGTTTGAGAGGGGAGGTGGCTGTGGATGCAGCACTTTTCCAGTGAATTGTTACTACCTTGATAGCCACTTAATTCACTTACCTGTACATCCTTAGGTTAAATCGGATTCAACTCATAGATCAACTAAGATTTCTCCAAAATGTTTTTTAGACTAAAAGTAATGATAAGCATCATCCAGAATATCTCTACTATTGAATTATATATTGCATAATTTTACACAACTGGGTATATAAACACACTTTTATATTATATACATGTATAAACAAACTTTTTCATAGATGCTGATCATGACTGGAATAAAAATTTAGAACCATTGCCTTTTAATATACTTGGACATATCTTCCTGATTTTAAATATTACAAATTTGGGAACATGTTCAAATTCAAAGCAATGGTGCAGATGGACACTGAAGACTCAAGGCGAAGGGAAACTTTCACCTTGAATCAAAACAAGGCTGTTCTTGTTTTCCAGGATAGGTGGGAATCCGTTCCAGCCCCATGTGTTCTGAGAATCTTGCAAATATGCCAAGATGAGCATCACCACACTCAATTATAATTTTATCATAAACACTGATGCGTTTAAGACAGCTTTTACCAGTCTTGCTAATTGCTTATTAATTTTGGAAATTAGAACCAGTTAGAAAAAAGTATAGAAGGTTATTGCCATATCAAAAAATGCATGTGAAGATAGTTATGTTTGTTTTATGTATAAAACATAAAGCGATCATAAGGAAGTTAAAACTATGAAATTTACAGGAGGTTCTGAAAGAGGATTGCTTTAGTTCTCTCCCTAACTTCTCATTACTATTCAAGTTGTTTGATGTTAGATGAAGTTCTATCTCAAACTTGGCCATATAGATTAGAGGTATGTTTATGACATCAGTGATAATAGGTCAAAACTATTACATAAATAATTATTGTGATTATCTCTAGTTCTTAACATAAAATGTTTACTAAAAGCTTTCCTCAGTCATATTTCTTCTCTGAACAGGGTGCCTCCTGGTGAAATAAAGAATAGTCCTCTAACAGTTTTTCTAGGACAGTTGGTTGCATATACAAATATATTCTTGATTTCATTTTCATTGATTTTTTCATATATTTGATGCATTTTCCGTATAGATTGTTAATAAATAATGCTAGGATAGCCTCTAATTTGAAAGTTTCATTTGGACAGGTTAATACCTTGGTGACCATGGAATTCTTGAGATTCATGGTTGAGTTTTTATGGGTTTTGAGAGAAGAATCTTTTACTCCTCAGACCTGAGCAAATAGGCCTGGCAGAGTCATCATAGTTGTTCTGGGAACACTATGAATTCTCAGCCAGCCCCAGCTGGAGAAATTTTCACACCTGCACTTTAGGAAAGCTTTCAAAGTTTTGCTTTCTTTGTTTTGTTTTCTTTAGTTTTCCAATAAGTGAGTTGAGATTGGTTAAATGGAAATCATTGTTGTTGTTTTTAACCAACTCCTTTTTTAACCCATTGTGCTACGGTATTATATTCTGTATTTTTGAGTAAGTTTCCTAAAGTAGATTTTACATTTTTGAATACAAGAAAAGATTTAAGTTCACTGTTCTCTAAACCAAATGGCAAATCATTTCCCCCCGAGTGCAATATTTTGTTATTTTTACATTCTTAGTGACATTCTTAATTGTTTAGAGTTTCAATTTGTTGAACAGAGATTTGGTATCTTTGGCTTTATTTCTTACTACCAAGTCTGTATAGCATTTTAAATTTTCTTTTAACTTCAAGAGATAAAGAACAGTATAGATTCCTAAATTTGATAATGTAATATCTATTTTTTTTTCTACTAGCAAATTCCATGCTATTGCTTTTTAAAGAAAGGCAGAGGCATTTTTCAAAGATGTGCCAGGCAATCTGTTGTGATGGTTTAATATACCAACAAATGCTTTCCCAAACTGAGAATGTCCATAGTATATTTAAATGTAATTAAAATACAATGTAAGTCGGAAATCAAGTTTTTCAAAGCTTATGTTTAAATGGGAGGGCCTCCTTCTTTTCTTCATCCATTCTTTTAGATCACATTTCTAGAGAATAAATTCAGAATCAATGAATTCTGCAAATTGACCTAAGTTATAAGGAGTGTTGCATTCAAACTGTTGATAAATTCAAATATGCTTTTTAAAAACTAAATTTAAAAAGGTCATTTTAAATAAATCTCTACCTCTATGGACATTTGTACTAGGAAATTTTATATTGATTTCTATAGCAAGTAAATAAATTTCATTAATCCCCCCAAATTATGATTTAGGTGGCATCTTTGTCACCCATATTTGCTTTTAACACAGCTATATTCAAAAATAAAATCTATTTATTCTTTATAAGAAGAACTTAATTTAATGCTGCTATTATCTGATTATTTGAGCTTATTCTATGGTAGCTGGTTAAATAGGCCATATTTTCAACTAATTTCAACGTGTTGCTCTCAGAATTTATAAATGTTTTCTCTAGCTTTTGTACAGGTGGTCAGCAAGCAGGGAAGGGAAGAGGGGAAGGAGGGATGGATGGAGAGAGAGAGAGAGAGAGAGAGAGAGAGAGAGAGAGAGAGAGAGAGAAGAGAAGAGCGAGCTCTAGGCAATTTAATATATAACTAAAGAAAGCAAAAGATTATCCAAAGAATTCTATCTGCATATGTGGGAATTTGACTTTGGAAGATTTACAGCTACTTGTGGAAATGGCATCTAACTTCTTATAAACAAAAAGGAGAAATGTTTAAATGATTTTTGTTCTCAGCTAAGTTAACTAAGTAATCTGTTATCCATTTTTATTGATGAAGTAATTAGCGAAGGAACAGCTTGTCCAGTGTCATACATTTAAGTGCTTTGGGATACATTTCCATATATTTATAACTTCTAAGTTTTTTTATAGATATTGACTGACTAGAAGCAATGTAAATTGTATAATTACCAACATAATTCTATAAAAATTTGCATTGGATGCATATTACTTGGGAGTAATGCAAATTTTCCATTTTAGTTTGTCATTTCTGGGTTCATATCTTGTGATGTTTTATGATTGAGAGTAAAGAATAACAGAAACAAATGTTTCTACCTTAAAAAAAAAGCTGAGATGTTAATTACTTTTACTTTTTCCCCTATTCTCTTACACTTAGTTATCATGGGTTCCTTCCCAATGATGTTGAAAGATATAGCTTAGCATTCCTATAAAGCTTTGCATAGATTTTGTAAATAGAACTAGAAGAAAATGGTATAGACTTTAAAATTTACATCTGGGTATTATGTCAGTACACATTACAGTTTAAAACTGGACAGAACATATAACAGTGCTTCCTGAAAAAGTCTAGAGAAGACCTGAATTATAGACTGAAAAATCTTGAGAGTTTCTGCATTCCTTATACTTATTTTCAGACTAGACTGCATTATTCTATTCCAGTCAAATGGGAATGCCCTGGTTTAAAAAATCTCCTGTCAGAGACTACTTTACCATGAGCAGACTCCCTTAGCCGACCATTTCAATGATCTAAAAACCTATAGTCATATTCTTTCTTCCTGTCTAATCTCAATTCTTCTTAGAAGTCAGTCTCCCTCCCCATTTAGTCTTTACTGTTGCTTTTTTTTTTTTTTGTGGTACTGGGGATTGAACTCAGGGGCATTCTATCTCTGAGCTATACCTCCAGCCCTTCCTTTTTTTTTTTTTTTTTTTTTTATTCTTTATTTTGAAACCGAGTCTCACTAAGTTGCGTAGTGCCACACTAGGTAGCTGAGGCTGGCCGCGAACTTGGATCCTCTGGTCTCATCCTCCCGAATGCTGGGATTACAAGCATGCGCCACCACGCCCGGCTCTTTACTGTTGCTTCTTAAACTTTAGAATGTGTTGGAATCACCTGGAGTCCTTGTTAAAAACAGAGATGTGCTGCAACTCTAGTGTTTCTGGTTCCCTGGCTTCCAGGTGAAGCCTTGAAATTTGCATTTCTCTAAAGTTCCTAGATGATGCTGGTGCTGCCAGTTGGAAGACCATCCTTTGAGATCCACTGACCTGTAGAGTAATCCTATATGTATTTACAAACCACTAGGTGACTTCTAAGATTATTTTCTAAAATGTACACTAGAGTTTCCAGCCCATTTGCACCCATCTTATTTTCTAGTTCTTTATCTTCATGTCAGTCTTCCCGAACACTTTCACTTCTAGTTCTGTTCAAAATCTCATAACAATGTCACACAAACCAGAAAAAGAGTTTGACCTTGAATGAATACAATAGAACCAACTCATGGTTTCAGTGGTGTAAGAATTCTACACTTGCATCTAATTTGCATGCTTACTTCTAAATCACAGCTATGTCTCCAAAGTACTGGAATCTAGTGCTTGCATTTCTGCGTGTATACAATGTTTTTGCATCTTGAAAGCATATTTTTTCTCTTTATGTCTTGCGTTGTTAGTGCACACTGAAAATTTTCTGAAGATTTCAACTAAAGCAGGTAATATATAAATGCCTAATTTTTAAAAATAATGTTAGAAGGAAACCCTGGATTTAAACAACAATAAAAACCTACTTGAAATCATTCTAGTGAAAGCATGATTGGAAAAAATTGAATCATTTAGAAAATTACCATGTCCTCAATTTATATGAGTATTTGAACCAATATTCATTTCTCTTGTAAAGTATTTCATTTTAGTCCACATATAATGGAAAATAGTTTTACATTCTTTTTCTTCATCACAGAATTATGACCTGTGTTGGTGATTTAATATTTGGAATTGGAAAGCCAAATATTTCATAAAATAGCAATGAGTTGAGTTTGTTATTAGAATTGATTTTGGGCTCCTAAGACTTCTCTTACTTTCAGCATCCTTTGGCACAAACATATTTATTTTCAGTAGAACTATTTTTCCTTACTCATTCTTAATTACTTTCTGGAGGCAGAATTCCAAATATTCACAATTAATTTTTATCAATATATTAAATTTTCTCAATGCCCCTTTGCCTCAGAAAAGTAATTAGAAATTTAGTTTTTGTAGGCAGTCGTAATAATCCATTTTAACCCTCCATGACACATTTTCTTATTTATATTTTAATTAATTCAGTTGTAAAATTCATAAAATGTTGTAGCAGGAGGGGAAGTTGCTCAACCAAAGCAGGAACTATGTCCAGTGAGTGGAATAACAAATTGACTCCTGAGGGCTTATAAAAGCCACTCCATCTAGTGGTTGAATTTTCACATAACTTCTCTTGACAAGTTGTTTTGAATTCACAGTTGCAAATGGAGAAATCCATTTGGGACAGATCAATGCATAACATGCATTTGGGGAAGGAAAAAGTCCATTATAATTTCACATATTTCTCTTTAAAGTTCTATCAAGTTTTATCAACAATGTGTAATTAGGATTGGTCCACAGTTGTACATGCCACAAAGATCTCTTTATATGTCATTATTATGTGTCTAAGCATGATGAATTCATAATATACACCCAGAGTGAACAGGATCAGAATAGAAGTAAATACCTGGTTTTGCCCATAACTTTTACTTCCTGCTGGTATAACTTGCATTTGATACTGAGAGAAAATCTGGGTAAATCTTTGTTGATTGATTTTAGGTAATTTTGACATTTCAGCACTTTTTCAGATGGATGTTGGTGTGGAGACCAAAACTGAGGTTTACTCCCTTAATGAGCAGTTGACTTTATCCTGAAGAAAACTATCCACACATAAAAACCATTCTGTTAAGTTAGAGTTGTCATATCGCTGATGTGTGCCTACATTCATTTTGTAAACTGAAGAACTGCTCTGTGCCAGACATTGGGCCAAGCAGAGAATCTGCAAGATGGGTCCCAGCTCTCAAAGTGTTTAGGGTCTGGAGGATTTAGAGAGATTGCTACAGATTTAGCATTATCTATTGTCTCTTTCAGGAGAAATCCTCAAAGTGTAGCTCATATTCTTTGATGATTAAAATATCCGAGTTATACATTATATAATATCCTATTCTTT
Source organism: Graphiurus murinus (assembly GCA_004027655.1). Taxonomy (NCBI): domain Eukaryota; kingdom Metazoa; phylum Chordata; class Mammalia; order Rodentia; family Gliridae; genus Graphiurus; species Graphiurus murinus. The sequence continues at coordinate 46,238 of PVLC010001061.1, forward strand.
CATATGTGGGAGGGGTGGAAAGATGGGTGGGTTTTATTTTATAGGGTGGAGTGAAATGGATAATCATTTCCCTTGTTTCCGTTCACCCAAACTGTGTCCATTCCACAGGTGTGAAACATAGGTGTATTTCAGAAATAGTGTATCACAAAAAATTTTCATGACTTGGAATTTAGTGTCTGGTGCTAGGCACAAAGTACATGCCCCATAAAAATGCATTAAATGAAGCATATGAAGGCCTACAACTCTATATCCATCAGTCACATTGCTGTAGTAACACACCTTTATAGTCCTTGGGCACCAGAGTTTGACAGTCACTCATTTTGTTAGAGTCCAACTGAGGTTTACATAACTTATCTACCCAGTTCCAGCCCAAAACGTAGGAAGTGACCACAGAGAATCTTCTTCCCTCTGGATCTAAGAATACTACACTACTCATGATGGGAACTTGAGTGATTTCAAGTGAGTTTGAATTTCTCCATACAGGGAATGGATGTTTCAAGCTTTTGTTTACTAACAACCATCATGTCTCATTTGGACCTAAAAGAAGGTATCCTCTTTATGTCTCACTTGTGTTGTGGGAGGCTATCATTATCATCCACAGTCCTTGTAACTGACTAATGAAACAAAAACAGAAACCACCTTCCCTAATTTAAAAAAATATATAGTGACAAAGATAACTTTGATTTTACTTATTTGACAACAAATACTGTAAACAATGTGCTGATCCAGAGTTGAGATTAGAGTTTATAGTTAGTTGTCATTCTTTGTCCCTGAATACCATGAGTCAAGGATGCTTTTCAGGTGCTATTGGCAACCTTTTTGTTGTCAGTGGACTGTCTTTTCAGATTTTAGTTCACTATGTAAAATTATCATATACCAATTATTATCTTGTCTTCCCAAAACCAACTTTTCCCTCTCTCTAGAAATGAAGAAAAAAAAGGGGGGGGATTTTCTATTGAATAGTTTCTAGACCTCAGAGTAAAAGGCAGAGATTTTTAGTTATATAGATCTGGATTGAAGTTCCAGCCCTGTTCCCTCTAGTTGGAGACATTAGGCAAAACATTTTTTACCTCTCTAAGCTTTAGTTTTCTTGTGTGCAGAATGAACATTGTAGTAACATCTACTTTATATAAATATTAAAGAAAAATAACAATTAGCATGATGCATTGAGCATGATAAACATTTGGATGCTTCTTTGATGAAAATATTTGGCAATTGAGATTTTCTTTAATATGCGTTTATTCATGCAAATCTCAGATTTGATGCTGGAGAAACAACACTTGGCTTTTATTTGGACTTAATTCATGTGCTCCAATAAATAAATAAATAATAAATAAATAAATAACCTTTCTTTGACAAAGGGAGAAGAAACTGAAAGCTATACTACACAACTGAACATGTAGTGTACTGTTAACTATTGCTATAGGTTCTCTGACGAACTGAAAAGAGCCCATTTACTGGGTTCCACATTTTGTGAACCAGAATAATATATTGATTTCCACTTTTAATGACCATGTCTCATATGCAAAACAGTAAAGTATATGAAGTATTTTATATATGGGCCATGGCTTTTATTATACCGAAAACTTTGCATAGTCTCTGTTAGGGGAAGGCTGTTTCCATAATTGCTTGCTTTATAGGCTATGTGGAAAATGTATTTCTCTCAAGAAAAAGGCCAAGGCATTTAGTAGGAAGAAACATCCAAACAGCAGACCAAAATTAAATTGTAAATGGAATTTGTTATGCAAATCAACAAATCATTTCTTTTGTATTATTAATTCACCTTTGTGACAGGGTTTTCATGTAACATTATCACCAAATAGCTCCTAAGCCTGTGTAATTTCAAGGCATCATTTTCTGGAGCCCTGAAATTAACTTTTAATAAGGTTTTAAATGTTGAATTATAAGGCATATTTCACATTAAATTTGAATAGAAATATAGCTTTATAAGTGTCTTAATGTCTTTAGGTCCTATTAGTTGATATGTTTTTTATGAAAAATCTAATACTCCTTTTGTTAATAAAGAATAAACCAAAGAAAATGGTACATTTAATAACTTCTCTTTTTTGTTACAAAATATATGGAGAGCTGAAGCTTTGAGAGCCAACCGAGCATTACCAGCATAATGGAATTTTCTTTCATATATAGGAAAAGAAGCTGACACTAATACAAGGAAGAAGGATTATGTATTTTTGCCTGAATTATCGGGATAATTAAGTCAATTCTTTATTTTACTTTGCTGTAGAGGATGATGGAAAAAAAATGACCAAACTACTTTAATAATTCCAAACCACTAATGATTAGGTAAGATTTAGAAAAGACTCATTGACCATTCAGCTGACATAGAAGTATCACACATCGATTATGATGTTGGTCCATGGGACTCGTCATGTTTATTGAGGACATGACTTAAACATAATGCAGTTATAAGAGTCAACTAAAAATTTCCCTACTAACTTTAGAGAATACATTAGCAAGATATTTTTCTTAATCGAATTAGTAGGAGCCAAACTCATTCCCAGAAATGAATGGAAAATAACAAATGCATCCACTGGGACCTTCATTCTCTTCTCTTATATGAGGCAGCCAAGCAGAACACAGAATCAAGTTGGGAAGACAGCAGGTTTAAGCAGGGGCCTGGAGCTCCTGCATTTGATATCCTGGACCCTTCTCAGTCCAGGCGCTGTTAAGCTTGGCATTAATTGTCTCCTGAAAGTATTTAATAACTTAAAATGTTGGCAAAGGAGCTGTACCAGGGAGCACTAGTTGTCCCGATACTTCCAGAGAGTTTCCCTGGACATAACATCCTGCGGTGAACAAATACCAGCCTGCTTACTACCTTTTCCCCTAGAGATCTACACAGGCCAGAACTGCAAGGATTTTGATTCCAGATGCAAATACCTAAATATTCAACGGTCCCTCTAAAATAAAGAAGGTCTTCAGTGGGACACCAAAGACTAAAATAGCTGCTGTTAAATTATCCAGATATAGCTGTGGCTGTATTTGAGGTCTTATTTTTAGGACTTCATGCTCAGCCTAGTCAGAAATACAGATGTTTTTATGGTTATAGCAATAAGAATTTGGACTCTGGATACATTTTTAAGAAACCTCTATACTGTTGCCACACCCATACAATTCCTTTGATGACACCATAGCCTGCTGGTTGAAGTTGTGTTTTTCTGGAAGTGGGAGGAAGTACAGAGGCAGCAGGTATGCATATAGAGGGCTGGACATAAAGAACAGGTTATTTTATTCTAAAATTGGAGTATTTTTCCAAAATAATACGTTTTACACTAATGTTTTTTTTTATCATTGCTACTATAAAGGCATGATTTACAGCTACAATTGTTAGATTATGTTGGTTAAAATTTTAAAACCAGAATTCTAGGAAAATCTCCTTACATATCGTTCAGTCATTCTTTTACTGTAATTGTAATAAAAACCAACTGCTTCTTTAATAGGTGCATCTACACATCTTGCTAGAAATTTCTAATTATGATTTCCCCAGTAGCAAACAAAAACAAAATTAATGGCAGCTACATCCCCCAAAGCCTAAGCTATATTACTAATGAACTCTCAAAGAAAATCCTCAATGCAAAAAATAATAAGGTGGAAATTACTGTAATAATCCAACTGTAGAAATAAAGGAAAGAATTACCAAGTGCAGAGAACAGTTTCCTTGCTGGAATCCCATTAACTGCTAAAATAGCCTGAGCACAGTGGTGTTTTGACATTACTAAGATCCTTGAACTGCATGAAATACATGTTTTCTTTTTACCTATATTCTTTAATTAAAGTTGGCTTATATTGGACAGAATTTTCTCTCTATCTCATAACTGCACCAGGCCCTGGTTTAGATTTTAACAAGCTGGTTTGTTTTAGTGAAAATTGTTTGTGGCATTAAAATGGGAATTGTGGTCAAATACGTTGCAATCTTCTATGGAGTAGATCACAGGATACATGCTTTTCCATTACTGAAATCAGGTCTGTGATTCTTTGTCTTCACTGAAGAAGCTTGACAGCTCTCCCAAATATTGACTAAAATTTTAATCTCGAGTCATACCAGTTAGGCATATTTATCTAGATGAACTGAGATAGGAAATGGTGACTTAGCAGGAAGCAGGGTTAGTTACTATTGGCAAAATACCTTAATTTACATTTTTAAGAGCCTAGAAGATTTGAATATAAGATGCAAAATGACTTTAATCCACCATGAATCCTTAAGATAGCATATAAGGTCTAAAAACAGATTTTGGAGTCTGAGGAACATGAATCCAACTTCAAATTATTAATATTCTGGGGTTATAAATGAGCACTTGATAGGGTTATGTTGACCATTTACCGATAGAATATATGTAAAGTTTCTTAAATGCCTGAATATAATAGATATTCAGTAAATGATTCTCCTTCCTTACTATGTAGATATCTTCTATTTGCTTCATACTTTAAGTGCAAAGGCAAAAAAGAAAACCTGAATAAGTAGCTTACAATCAAATTAAGATAATGCATATTCTTGAGATGTAGTTAATATATGTAATATAATAATTAGTATATACTATTATTCTTGAATTATAATTAGTATATTGCAAAAGGGCCATAAAACTAATAATAATAGTAATTAATATTTGTGGAAGACTTACTTTTGTGATGGCCAGGTGTAACCGCTATTAATGGTTCGTTTGTTCAACGATTAACAGTCCTACGTGATCTGAGTTCAGACCGGAGTAATCCAGGTCGGTTTCTATCTATTTAAGTGCCTTACATGCATTTATTTTCACTTAACTTTCAGGGCAATTCTGTGATTTAGGCATTATTGTCATCACTATTATCACCATTTTGCAGGTGAAATACTGAGTTTAGATTACCTGCTTGCCCAAGTAGTTCTGACATTAATCTTAGCCAAATAATTCCTCATGAAATGTTCTTTCTGTTGACTAGTGCTTTGGCTGGTTGGAACCAGTAGAGAAAATACAGAAGATAGTCATATTCCTATCTTAGCTTAGAGAGATAATGTACCATAAAGATCAAGAGCAGAAGTGCTAGGCCTGCACCATCCTTTGTGATAGCCACTAGCCACATTAAGCACTTGAAATGTGGTAAACATCGAGGTTCAATTCTGGCTCTACCACCTATTAGATGTACTAATGGCAAATTACTTACCCTCTCTGTGCCTTCCTTCTGAAAATGGGAATAGTAAGAGCATCTACCCCATAAGGCCATGAATAAGTGAGTTGATACATGTAAAAGGCTTAGAGTACCACCTGCCTATAATAAGCTCTCTCTATCTGCATAAACGGGGGAAAACAGCAAGATTTAAGTGGTATACCTGATTGTAGACGCCAAAAAGGAGGAGGTCTCACAGTGAGTCTGAGCTAAGAGCTTAGGTTACTAGAAAGAGTATTCACAATACCATACAAAATTTGAAAAATGATGAGGTTAGAGTTCATTCATTGCAGCATTATTTGTAGTAACAAAAGGTGATAAATACCCTAAACCTCACATCGGTAGGAGGCCAGGACATTCACCTAGCAGATCCTTAGGTCAGTTGCTGAATGAGGGGGAGATTTTAGATATTAGTATGGAACTATCTTCAACATGTACCTCTTTTTATTTTTTCCTTTTTTGGCAGTGTTACAGATCAAATCCAGGGCCTCATGAGTGACAGGCAAGCACTCTACCACTGAGCTACACAAAAGGGGGAAACCAGCCCTTTTGATTTTATTTTGTGAAAGGGTCTCACTAAGTTGCTGAGACTGGCCTTGAACTTGCTATTGGCCTTCTGAGTAAGTGGGACTACAGACGTGTACCACTACCCCAGCTTTAATATGTCCTTTTAACTGGAAAACGGGGTGTGGAACAGTATGTGTAGTATGTTACTATTTTCTAAAAAAATAAAGGGGATAAATATATACATGTATACATACACAACATATATGTATGGAATATCTCTAAAAGGAATAAAAAGAAATGCGTCTCTGAGAGAACTGTGTGGATAAGGTATATGGATAAGAGAAATTGATTGAGTTTTTACTGCATATTCTTCTATACCTTTTGAATTTTGAATCTTGTAAACCTAATACATACATTTAGAGTTGAAATTTAAAAATTAGTCTCTAACTAGGAGGTGTGAAGAGGAGTCAGTTACTTGTGGAAAGATGACTGAAGGACAGGAGGCCATGAAATGCTCCCAGAATCTACTTGGAAATGTGGGCTCAAGCTTTCGTTTTCAGATCAAATGTCCATTGAGTGATCTTTCTCTTCTCTAATTTTAAGAAAAGGCAAGCAAATATTATTAAACCATGGTTTAAATGTACCAACTAACAAAATTCAACTGCTATCTTATTAGGTTCAGGTGAACATTTCCATGGGAACCCAACTGTTTCCAGCTCTCAGGCTGGTAAATTACTTAAGGAAAAAAAAAATAAAAAAGACAGCCTTCCATGTTTGGAAACTGCACTCTAGTTATGAAAATATGTGAACACATGTTTAACTGATATGATGAGGCCTCTGACAGAAGGGTAAACGAGGGGAACTAGTTAAAGTTGGCGGTGATGGCTAGTCAGGAAGGCCTCAGGCATGGAGCAGCATTGGTACAGGCCTAGAAAGATGAGTTTAATAGTCAGGGAGTGTGGAAATGAGTGTTCAGACAGAGAGGGGCAGAAGGAAAGAGGAAGATAGCATGGATGGGGATATATTCAAAGACCAGCAGGTCATCTCCCATGGCCAGGGGGCTTAGTAAATGTCAAGGTCATGTAAGGAACCGCTCTCTTATAAACTGTGGCTATCCTCTGTGTCACTTGATTATGGATGAAAGCTTTCTGGTGTAAATGTAATTGTTTGGCAAACAAGTTTCCGAAGAAATTCCTAAGAAATAGCCTTAAGGCGGGACACATCACACATGTTCTGGATGAGATGAGGATGTGAGAAAGGTTATGAAGGCAATTAAATAGGAAAATTAAGAATGCTTGAGAGTTAATTGGAACCAGGCTGAGTTTGGGGCTCAGGAGAGATTTTAGGTAAAGGAACCACAAATAACTGGGCAACTAGGTTTGCTGTTGGGCTTTATTCTTTTCCTTCTGTATCCTTTATTTCTACAGCCTCAGCAACTAGCCTTCGCCCTTGGGGCACTGCCCTGATTTGGTTGGGCTTAGCACACTCTATCCATACTCAGTGCCTCTGCATGGTCTTTTCCCTGGAACTCCTGTCTCCCAAGTGCCTCATTCTATGGCAGTGCAAAACACTGTGCAGAACTGGCTAGGACCCCAGACTAAGGATAGAAGCTCAATTTCCCAAGTAATGACATAAGTTACCCATGGAGGACTTGGAGCCCTTGCGTGGGCAATGCCTCTGACTGTCATTGGATCAGACTACACTGATCATATAAAAGGACTACAAGATGGAGGGCTAAGGGAGCCCTTTGGCTTACCTAGCACACATGTGCCAAGGGCTCTTGCTCTCTTTACCATTTGCTACAACGGCAGAATATTCTTGTGTGCCTCTCTCCCATCCATATTTACCTACATCCAATAATTCATTTTTAAGTACTTAGACTAGGTAATCACATAGACAGCTTCACTTAGAGTGCTATTAACCACACCTAAATGAGCATTTATCTAGCACAAATGGATTGGACAGCTCCTTGGACTCAAGATCTTGTCATAATTGGGATAATCCCTTCCCACCTTGGGCATAAAAGAGCTTTTTTGGTTCTATTTTAGTATATATGTATGTATTCAACCAACCAACTTATTTAGAGACTCTTCTATGCACCAGGCATTATACTAAATGTTATGAGTTAAATACTAAAATAAGGTTTCCATTAAGGTCCTCTATGAACTTGCTCTCTGGTGGGTGGGAGGAAGGGGCAGAACAGATGCAAATATAGAGAAATACTGGAAATATAGTACATGCCATGATATAACTATATTTGGCTATTCTGAGAGCCCCAAACAGGGTGGCACTTCATCTGAACATGGGAAGCAGGGAGCTAGGGAAATAGTGACTTCAAATTGATTGGGGAGAGGTGGGAGGGCAGGAGAGAAAGTGTTTGGGAAGGAGAATGTTAGGGGCAGTGGGAGCAAAGCCACTGAGCTGGAAAGCAATCTATTTGATATGTTTATGGGACTGGAATCCATCTGTTATAGCCCACATGGTGAGTGCAGAAATGGCAGGAGGAGGGCTGGGGGGATAAGCAGGGCTAGATCTCAGGAACTTCATCCTTGGCAGAGAAGTTAAAATAGGAGAGTCACATAATCAACGATACATTTGTGAAGATCAGACCAGCAGCTGCGTGGTGTTGCTCAAAGGGACTCAGAACAAGAAAACTGGTTAGGAGGCAGGTACATGAATTCTGGCAAGCAATTGTGGTGACTTGGACTTGCAGGTGGCAGAATGTGGGAAGGTGGGGCACATTTAGCACTTTATGCCTGTTCCAAATTACTTTTAAAAAATGGTGGCACATAAGATATTAATTTAAAATTCTTTTCTTTGATTCTGTGTCTTACCCTTTTCCACACTAATACACCTATCTTGTCACAAGCATCCTTCCCTTGGGGAAGTTCCTTAAACTCCTGGACTGGGTGGATGTGGACTGTGGTCCCCAGGTGTAGTTTATACCACACTTGCTCATAATTTCTAGGGCAGCCATCTGTTTCCTCTGCTAGACCATATGTTTCATGAGGGCAAGACTTCTTGGTGCTGTCAGGACACTAGTGTACAGTCCAGTGTCTGGGACATAGTGAGTGAGACATAATTTGTTGATTCGATAATATAAGGAATAAATTATTAATTCAGATAGATGGGCTCTCAGTATTTTAGCAGTAAGACCCCAAACTTTTAAATTTGTTCTCTAATATTGGCTTGCTCCCCTTCCCTAATACTATATTATATTTAGGAAAAACAGACAACTAATACATAAAATTCTTGCTTTTGTTATTGTTTTGATTATTATAGATGTAACTTTATACTTCTAATATTTATTTGAAACTAAAAAGATGAGCATCCATTTTTAATCAAATATTTATAAATGGTGAGATCAAGCCAGGCGTGGTGGCACATGCCTATAATCCCAGTACTTGGGAGGCTGAGACAGGAGGATCGCAGGTTCGTGGCCAGCCTCAGCTACTTAGTGAGGCTCTCTGCAACTTAGACCCTGTTTCAAAATAAGGAATAAAAAAAATAGGGCGAGGGGTGTAGCTCAGAGGTAGAATGTCCCCGAGTTCAATCCCTAGTACCGCAAAAAGGAAAAAAAAAAAGTGAGATTCTCTGTTTATTTTGAAACAATACCAAATTACTTAGCTTAGAATTGAAGAGCCCTTAAAATCTGGCCTCTTCCTCTTAGTTGTCCTTATTCCCAGTGCCTTACACTTGGAAAGCCTAGGACACCCGTCACCAGACCTCTTGCGGGGGTGCTATCAGGAAGCACCCTCTGTTCTCCCTCCTCTTCCATAAGCTTCAGGGCAAGTTTGGTCTTGGTGACATTTTTCTTAGCTGCTGTAGGCATTTTCAAAGTTCATCTCAGCCACAGCTCAGTCCAAAATACCTCTCTCATAGGTAAGGCAACTTGCCCAGTAGAGTAGATCTTCCCACCAGAATTTTGAGCTTCCTCTGGTTCTCGGCATTTCCCCATTTTCTTTCTAGAAACTCACAGGCTATGTAACAGCCCCTGATTCTACACATTTAGCCCTACCTGTTTGAAGGGGGTCTTCCAGAGCAGAGATTGAGTGATATGTGGTTGCTCAGCCCTGTTGAGCCGGGATGCTGTGTATGTGATAGAAGAAGCCGAGTGATCATCACTTCCCACCTGCTGCACATGGCACCCAAGAAAGGTGTCATTTAACTTGGCATTTTTTACCCTGGAGGTCCATTCACTCCTCATTCAGTGACTTTAATCCAGAGAGCTTAAGTGATGAAAGGACTATATGTGGTATGTGCCACTTCACTTCCAACTTTGGAGGGCTCTTCCCTAGTGAGTGATCGGTGCTTCTTCAAGTTGATGGAATCCATGAGGACTTGACCTGGGTTCAGAGACAGGGATGAAATATCATGACAGTACACGTTTGTGATGTTTCCTCTTTCTCCTGGTTTTCTCACCATTCCGCTTGTTTATTTTGCCTCCTGTTAGGATCCCCTCCTGTGGTCTCTTTCTCAGTCACTTGGAGTCCGGCCTGATCAAAGACTGAGGTTATGAAGTCCATCCTAGATGGCCTTGCAGACACCACCTTCCGCACCATCACCACAGACCTCCTCTACGTGGGCTCGAATGACATCCAGTACGAAGACTTCAAAGGTGACATGGCATCCAAATTAGGGTACTTCCCACAGAAATTCCCTTTAACTTCCTTTAGGGGCAATCCCTTCCAAGAGAAGATGACTGCCGGGGACAACTCCCAGTTAGTCCCCGTGGACCCAGCCAACATCACGGAATTCTACAACAAGTCCCTGTCATCCTTCAAGGAGAATGACGACAACATCCAGTGCGGGGAGAACTTCATGGACATGGAATGCTTCATGATTCTGAACCCCAGCCAGCAGTTAGCCATCGCCGTGCTGTCCCTCACGCTGGGCACCTTCACGGTCCTGGAGAACCTGCTGGTCCTGTGCGTCATCCTCCACTCCCGCAGCCTCCGCTGCCGGCCTTCCTACCACTTCATCGGCAGCCTGGCGGTAGCAGACCTCCTGGGGAGCGTCATCTTTGTCTACAGCTTCGTCGACTTCCACGTATTCCACCGCAAAGATAGCCCCAACGTGTTTCTGTTCAAACTGGGCGGGGTCACGGCCTCCTTCACCGCCTCGGTGGGCAGTCTGTTCCTCACGGCCATCGACAGGTACATCTCTATTCACAGGCCCCTGGCCTATAAGAGGATCGTCACCAGGCCCAAGGCCGTGGTGGCCTTTTGCCTGATGTGGACCATTGCGATCGTCATTGCTGTGCTACCCCTCTTGGGCTGGAATTGCAAGAAACTGAAATCCGTCTGCTCGGACATTTTCCCTCTCATTGACGAGACCTACCTGATGTTCTGGATCGGGGTCACCAGCGTGCTGCTGCTGTTCATCGTGTACGCGTACATGTACATTCTCTGGAAAGCTCACAGCCACGCGGTGCGCATGATCCAGCGAGGAACGCAGAAGAGCATCATCATCCACACGTCAGAGGACGGCAAGGTGCAGGTGACCCGGCCAGACCAAGCCCGCATGGACATTCGCCTGGCCAAGACCCTGGTCCTCATCCTGGTGGTTTTGATCATCTGCTGGGGCCCTCTGCTTGCGATCATGGTGTACGACGTCTTCGGGAAGATGAACAAGCTCATTAAGACGGTGTTCGCCTTCTGCAGTATGCTGTGCCTGCTCAACTCCACGGTGAATCCCATCATCTACGCTCTGCGGAGCAAGGACCTGAGACACGCCTTCCGGAGCATGTTCCCCTCGTGTGAGGGCACCGCGCAGCCTCTGGATAACAGCATGGGGGACTCGGACTGCCTGCACAAGCATGCCAACAACACGGCCAGCGTGCACAGGGCCGCAGAAAGCTGCATCAAGAGCACGGTCAAGATCGCCAAGGTGACCATGTCTGTGTCCACAGATACGTCTGCCGAGGCTCTGTGAGCCCCAAGCCGCCGCCCTGGCAGCATGGGAAAAGAAATTCATTTTTTGTTTTTAAGCTCAAAATCTAGAAGAGTCTGTCGTCTCATCGGTTATATTTTTTAAGTTTACCATGCTCAGTGAAAAGGTGATTGATGGTCACCATGCTCATTTATCAGTTTGCTAACATTTCAGTAGTTTAGGTAATCAAACTCTGTTCTCCAGGAGTTTGTGATGAAGAAAGCCCATTGCTTAAGCGACTGACTGGTCCTTCAACATCTCAATGAAATAGAAGGGAAGCCTTTCGCTACACAATTTGAGGTCCAAGTACCCATAGAAAACTGCCATCAAATGAGTAATGCGTTTGTAACCACGACTTTCATTATAATGTGACATATATCTGTCTGTAGTATCAGAGGTGTCCATTTTTACAAGTTATAATAGTATAGTAGAGACATTTTGTAAAATGTGTTGTCCTGTGAGTTGTATATCCTTGTCTACTATGTGTTATTTATATTTGTCTAGTTTAGCAAAACCAAAAGGTAGACTTCTATGAGAACAATGGAACACAGCTGTGGATATATGCCAATGATACCACTTTTCAAAAATATTATTGCCCATGATATAACTTTAGAAACCTTAATATGTATTCAAATATCTCTATTTAAAATTGATGCTGAAATAACCATAAAGGTTTATTTTTCTGTTAATACAACAAGAAGAATTTGAAGACTATCCAATGTATTGAACAGAATTTATTAACACTTAAAATTATTAGCCTTGAATTTTCATAGGTGGACATTAATTATCTTCTGGACCATAGCTGATCTATTGGGTAATGGATTATAATCAGAATGGAAGAAAAAAAAAGCATATTGACATTTTTAGGCTGACATCTCTGACTTTCTTTAGTTAGCTATTACTGGACCTCTTAAGACAGCATGTGTCAATCTTAATGTATATTGTATCACTGTGCAATTGCTGTTTACTTGAAGAGTATTGCATTCTTATATTCCAGGTTTAAGTAGATTTCATGCCTGGATGGCCAAACAACAGTCTTCATTTTTTTTTTTTAACTGAAAAGTATTGTCTGGATCAGTGAAATTATTACTGTGTGTGAATATAAATGTGTATACATGTGTGTTTCTATCTTGTACTGTTAGAGCAATGTCATAAAGTGAGAAAACTGTGACCAAGTGTAAACTGTACCACTTGCTGCACTCTTGCACAGGAATTCAGTTTCTAAAATTGAATTCTTCCCGAAATCTTGTTGATAAAAATTCTAACTACAATCATTCAGAAAATCTTGAGCCCCTTATGAGGTTGGGTTAAGTATTATTAAATTAACTTTTAGGTATTACATAAGACCAGTGTTTAGCAAGGAATAATCAAGGACAGGTATTCAAGTAACAGTTTGTATTAATGGTGTTATTGTGAGGAATTGAGAGTATTTTGGTTTCCGAGCACCTAATATTGATCCAGTTCATGGAGATGTAAATCATTAACAGGAAGATGGTTTTTAAAAACCCCAAACAGCATTAATCAATTGTGTGTGTAGGTAGTGTGATCCAAGTTTAAGCAGCACTATCCACTTCACACTAGAATAGGACTACCAGGTACAGGCCACAGGACTTGACTTAGGAGGCTGAATCAGACAGTGGGTAAAACAGAAAAGGGCAGTGAAGAGCCAGTGCACTTGGAATTGAGGCCTGGGTAATATATGCTGCTTCTATGTTTTGCCCAGATGTCCTTAGTGTCAGCCCAGCATACAGCTATAGGAAGGGAGATTTGGGCTAAGGAATAGGCTTCTCTGCTCAGTGTTAGCAAGATATGCTAAAGAATAAAGGTGAACATTGCTTACTGTCTTCTGATGCCCCAGTCTCATCCTCTTTAATGATGCTGCAGGTGCTCAGAATTGGGCCCTTTTCCAGTAAGGAAAGAGATTACTTAAGAAGCCACTTGATCAAGTTTACCTATAAACAATCTCTCCTCCTTATACAGAGAAAGCATGACTCCTACAGAGCCCTGGGGCCTGCTGAGCAAGAAGCTAATTGGAGAACTAGTGTCTGTCTGGCGATTTTTAGCTCTCAGGATGCCCAACCAGCTTGAAGGGGCAGTACCCCTTCTTAAAGTTTATGGTGTAAGATGGAATGTGGTCCATGGACCAAGCTAGGATATAGCTAGAATCTGCCTGCTGCTCCCCTCATGTTAGCTCTCTGTGATATGCAAATGAAGGCTCAGGGTGCTGTAGGATTAAGATCTTTTAGAAGGAGAAAAAAATTACTGACATAAAAAAATTCACCAGGGTCTGGTTTCCATTTGGGAATTTCCAGTCTTTTGTCCTGAGCCACCTGGAATATTAACCCACATGTCTCAGTCCACCAGGCAGTACCAACTCTTTTTCTCACAGCTATGAAAACCTGGTCGAGATGAAATTCTTATTTTAGGTATACAAAGTCCAGAATTCAGTTTTGAAACTGTATTTTTGTGAATGCCATGTAGATTTTATAGTGTATTGTGCTTTTGAGACCTAAATCATAAATAATAAATTAAGGGACAATGGGGCTGATAGCACTAAACTCGGTGCTTATTGATATTCTAAGAAATATCTGTGAAATATCATCATGTATGTGTTATACTACCTTCATTTAAAAACATTTAAAATTAGTTGGATTCACTTTGACACTTCTCATATCATTTTCTAACCCAAGTGACTGAAATGCTCTCCCCAATGAATATACTCATTAGAATTACCATTCATTAGTATCATTCATTAACTAGTCCCTTAATTAGATCCATTAATTTAAATGCGATTTAAATTTAAGTATTTATAAGCTCTGGCATCAGCGTCATTTGTTTTTCTCTGAGGATGACATATTTGTCCTGACCATGCAGTCTGTCATCACTTATCTTCAGAAAGGGCCAAATTCCTGACCCACTTGATTTCTTCAAAATAATGATTCAGTCCTAGACCAACAGTTTAGTTTAGACCAGTCAGGCTGTCTCCAAGAATGTCTACATTTTCATCGTATATTAGATAGATTTAAAAGAAATATAGACCTGGGAGATGTGATGGACATGCCAGCAGTTGAGCTGATTCCCAAGCTTCCCTGGCACTTTGAGTCAAGTCCATCTAGCATTAAATGCCCAGGAATTTTTGCTACCTAAACCCAGTTTGCAGGAAATAGGCCCAACCATCCCTTGAGAATCAGGCCCTGGATGAGTTACTGTCCTGTTCACTAATTTCTGCCATTCCATATCTGTCAAGGAGACCACCAATATCATGCACACAATTAGATTTTTCACATTCTAACTGTATATTTGTATGATATTTTAAACTCTCCTAACTGCTGGGCAATGGCTATTCACAGTTGTCTTGCACTGGCCTTCTGATGATATGTTAACAAAGCCTATTGTAATATAGACAAAACACTATCTACTGATTTGGGCTGAATGTATGTATATAGGTTTAAAAAAAGTCAGATGTTTAAGCAGTGGCTTACAAATCAGTAATTTTCAGATAGGAGAGTTTCTTTACATTGCTGTGGCATCCTAAAAGCTCTATTTGTGTAAACTTACCGGACTAGGCCTCCTGGGGATCAGAATCCCCAAGAAAGGAAACTTTTTCTTGTAATAGTATGAATCAAGATGCCAGATTATCTGGATTCTTATTTCCAGTGTTTCAAGTGGAATACATAACTCTTGATTGTCTGTAAATCTAACTCTATTACTTTTCCTCTTAGAAGAATACTGTAGTGTTAGATGTTTGTTGAGCTGGTAATATCCTTGCAACCGCTGTAATATCTTCGTTAGTAATCTGTATAATAATTTGTATACAAGTAATGGTAAGATTGTTATTAAATGTAGCTTCAGTCATTAATTACTATAGCAAAGTAGTACTTCTGTAATATTGACAATGTATTGCACAGTATATTTTATTTCATTGATGTAATTTAACTGTTATTTATTCAAGAGAAAACATCTCATCATGTCTATTGTCCAAAGTTACCTGGAATCAAATAAAATTCTAGATCACCATGAAGAATATACAATGTTTTTTTATTTCTGCCTTATTTCATAGTCTGAGGGTAAAACACTTGGGATTTATATCCCAAAAGATTACGAACAACTGATTTGTTCTCCAAAAAGCACTTATGACTTTATTTGAAAAATGGGGACAGATTGGATTAATATATTCATTTTAACGCAGAAAAAGCAATGCAGGAAGCCATCATTTGCACAATAAAGCTGAAATGGCAGCTGTACCTTTTTAAAGCATTATATCATTAAAAATTTTAACAAATTTGCATTAAATTAAAACAAACCTAGTCAAATGTATAAATTTAATTAAGATTCAGCAGATATTATACAATGTAATGTAATACAGTATAATAATATAATACAATATAATATATTATATAATAATACAATACAATGTAATAATATAATAATATAATGTAATACAACACAATATAATAATATAATAATACAATACGTTACATAATAATATAATACAATATTTTATATACATATACTGTCCCACATAAGAGATAAATGTTTTCAAGTTTTAAAAAACTCACATAACTTATATTTGAAAATAAGAGTAAAAGAGCACTATAGTAAAGTAAAAGAGTAAAGAGCACTATATTTATGTCTGAAATAAAGTATATTTGCAGTCAGTTTTTAAAAATAGATTAAAAAATTTTCAAACAATAGGTGAATATTTGAAATAGATTATTAAAAAAAACTATTCAAAATTAATTACTCTGACTCTTAGTAAATAGTGTCTAACTGCATAAGCAGAATGCTTCTACCTAAAAGCAAGTGACATGTATTCTTAGCTCAAATTTTATACTAGGGTTTATAGGAAAAAGATACTTATTTCAGTATTTTCATAGCATCTTAAACCACAAAAGCTTATCCCTAATCAATATGTGTTGCCACATATATTGAAACATATATTTAGGATGATGTATAAACAGAAAACCAATTGAGACATGCAGAAACTCCAGTGTTCCCCATGAGTGATTCCAAATGGAAAACTTTCACCCTCACCTCTAGAACATTCAACGATGAGTTTTTTTTCTGAAATGAAGATGATGCATGTGTAGTTCTTGGTTCCATATTGAATTGCAGAAAGTGAACAATACACACCGTCACTGTTCCTCAATTCTCTGTCCCTGGAATGCTGATGAAAGATGTTGAGCGTGTACATGTCTGATTAGCCAACCAGGTGATCAAATGTGGAATGGACAGACCTTGGGATATCTCAGATATACAGGCCATTGGGTTGCGTTTTAAACTGCTCCAGAAATTTCTAGGTGTATTAGCTTTTTATCACTGTGAACAAACACCAGAGATAATCAATTTAAAAGGAGGAAAGTTTATTCTGGCTCCTGGTTTCTGAGGTTTCAGTCCAGAGACACTTAGCTCTGGTGCTTTGGGCCCGTGATGACACACACATGGCAGAAGTACATCATGGGGGAAGCACATGGTGGGGGAGGCCTGTTTATCTCGTGACATCTGGAAAGCAAAGAGACATGAAAGAGCCGAAGTCTCAATATCCTCTCCAAGGGTAGTAGGCCTCATCTCCTAAATGTTCCACAACCTCCCAGCCGTGCCACAGCCTGGGGACCAAGACTTCAACACATGGGCTTTGGGGAACATTCTAGATTTAAACACTGAATAATCTTAAGTAAAGAGTATGTGGGATTGTAGGATACATAGTTCCCGGTGACATATCCATAGGAGAGAATTGGTGGATGGGAGGAACAACCAAAATATTATATCTGCAGACTTAGATTAGGAGAAAAATGAGATACTGGGACTTCCAAGCATTAACTATAGCACCTCATTCCCTTGCCCTGAACATGTATGCTCAAATAATTTTTCTGTAACATTAAGACATAGATGACTAATGTAGCACTTCGTGTGTTTATTTTAATTATAAAAATATATATCTCTAGGTAAGCCTGATCCATCCAAAATATTCATGCGCTCCTTCCCCTTTTCACAGTTATTTTGGCTAACATCTGAAACATGACAAACATCAAAGATACTCAGCTCTGACTGACAGAGGCAATCACTGTGCTGGAAAGAACACTGCAGGCGGAATCAGCAGACCCAGGACACCATTCTGTACTGCTCACTTTCTCGCTATTTGGACTTGAACAAGCCACAACTCCTGATGCAGCTTTCTCATCTGGAAAAAAACATGAGTCTGAAAATATCAGTAGCATGAGATGAAATAAAATGCTTTAAAAAGCTTTGAAAACTGTGAAAGGCTACACCAATGTGAAATATTAGAACAAATCTCATTTGAATTCTACATTGTATCCTACTCAGTTAATGTCTACACTGGCTGTTTAGGTAATGACCGGGGATAAAGCAGCTATATTGTGTTGTGCTTGCAGAGTGCCAGGCTTGTACCAGCACTCTACACACATTATTGAATCCTCACAGCAACTCTATGATGCATATATTATTAACTTCATACTACAGGTGAAAATAAATTTAGTGAGACCACAGAGCTAAGGTTAGAATCCTGCCTATCTGATTCTAAGACCCAAATCATTTTTATTACCAGCACTTTCATTCATTCGTTATTCATTCATTTTTCACTTAAGGTCATATATTCCATAAGTATTGGAATTTTCCCATGTGCTAGCAAATTTAAAGATGAAAACCACCACCTCTACATAGCAGAATGCCTCATAAAAAGTAATGTTAGACATTCCAGTATTTTACAGTACGTTTCTATGTGTGCAGGCTCAGGGCAGTCAAGTCACCTTGCCCACGTTCATGTGGATAGTTAAGTTGCATGTCCTGGGCTCAGACCCAGGTCTTTGGGCTCTAAACTCTGAATCTTTCTATCACACAGTATTGCAAGGGAGGGTGAGGTTTGAGGAGGTGTATGTTTCTAGCCAGATATTAGAATGTTCTTTTCTTCATTCTCCATGCAGCAGCAATTCCAAAGCATTATTGAATCCATTCTGGGTGCCAAAATAAATTAAATTTGTCTTCTTCATTACTTGCCTAGGATGAATCATCACTCACCTTGGGTAGCTGAAAGAGTGGCTGAGGAGAAGTTTGATTTATTTTATACCCAAAGCTGGGCATTGCAAATACATTTCTGATCCCACCTACAGCAGCTGTCTTTCCATCTTCTGGCTACTTCCAGATCACTTAAAGAAAAAAAAGTGCCTTTTATTTTTCAACTATACATAAGATAAGGCAACTGGAAAATAATTCTATTTGCCAATGAAATGTAATTTGTTAAAATAATAAATTATAATTTGGCAACTAAAAACCTACCTTATCTTTGGCATTGGCAATAGTTAGCATTTATCTCATTCATTATGAGATGAATCATTTCATTTAAGTATCTCAAACACCCCATGAAGTATTGTCCCCATTTGAGAGTTACCTGCCCAAAGTCACACAAATAGATCAGATTTGCTCTTAGCTATCAGATTACTGAGTTGAGCTCTGTAAACCAGTTTCCATTTAGTGAACTGAACTGTGCATTTATTTAATGCCAACAACATTTTTTGAGTATCTACTATCGTCCCCTGCGCCGGACCCTTGCCCGTGAGGGCCCGAAGAGACGACAAACACACAGGAATGGTGCAAGCTTCTTTATTCTTCTCTCTCTCTCTCTTTTCTCTTACTCCCTCCCTATTCTCTTACTCCTTCTCCTCACGGGAGAGACTCCTTCTCTTTCAGTCAGGTATCGGAGGAGCCTTAAAGAGAAAAACCCAGTGAGCCTATCAGGGAGTAGATCACTCAGGCAACTTAAGTAACACTACAGCCTCCTATTGGGCACGCACTGTCCATGCTCTGACGTGCTGGCGCATGCGCTCTGACGTGGGACAGCCCTAGGATGTTACCACGTGCAGCTGCTCCTGGCACTCTGCCAGGCGCCGTCTTGAGGCGAGGTCTCTCTGGGCCCACCGGGCTAAGACCCCAACAATCTACCATGATAAATCATCAGATTACTTAAGAGCTACCAAAAAAAAGGTGAACACTTTACACAGATAATTCCAGTACAATATGATCAATGCTAAGACAGAGAGGGCTGTGGGAAACCAAAAAGGGAACAAATAGCTGACTTAGGAAGAAGAAGTGATACTTGAAGAGTATGACAGATCAAGTAGGAACCAGCTTAGAAAAGAGAAAAGTGCAAAATGGGCATATGGGAAAGTGATAGGGAGAGAAATAATGGTTGGAGGGGCACAACAGGTGAGAGATGTAAGAGAAAATGCCATGTCCAGTTCACAGTTTCGTGTGGCTGGGATCTGGTATCTGAAGAAAAACAAGGATGAGGGCCAGGGGCCTGATGGCCAAGGGACACAGATGCTAAGGAGATCCACCGTTCTTGGTGCACCTGCACTGTAATTCATAGAAGCCTGAGCAGGTTCATGGTATTAGACCAAAAGGTCAAAGTTCAGGGAGTCTGTTTTCTAGTTCTGCTAATTAAAAGACATTCTTACAATCATTATATACATATGTAAAAGCATCGCTTCCTGCCTGACCCCATAGAGCACCCAGGAATGGAGGGGGGAGGATCTGTACCCTGTGTCCTCATTATCTAGCCTCATGTTTTCCTCCTTGATGACATTACTGTCACTGAAGAAAGGGCATTATTCTCTTGGAACAGAGGGACATCAATTAGCTCCCCAAACAGAGCAGTCATCAGTCACAAAGTGTTCTTGGTCATTATTCACCTGAGCTGGGGCAAACCCTCTGATCTCAGGATGACAGGGGCCTTATTGAACACCAGCCCTTGGGGCCTCCAACTCTGCCCTCTTGCCCCTCAGTAAATAAGATTATTGCTGCTGCTACTGCCTGGTTTGCCTGAAGGGATACAAAAATCCTTCAGGGAACAAATAGATAAGGACTAAGGGGGAGAATCTTTTAAAACTGTCCAAAGCAACTCAAACCTACACCTGACCCAAATGTAATTATTTCATTTGTATTGAATAACACAGCCTGCTTTTCAATTAGGAGTTCGAATTTATGAAAGAAGAGAAAAAACTGAAGCTATCTTTGAATTATGCTACAAGGAAGGGAGTAAAGCTTTATGATTTTCTAGTATTAACTTTTTTTCCAAATTAGCTGCACATTTCTTGATTTTTAAAAAAGACTTCACCAGATTTATATTTACAACATTTCTTTGTGTAAATCTTCTGTCTTTTTAAGAGAGATGGAACCTCGCCTTTTATATTGACAGATTTTTGACTTGCACGTATAAATAAACATATCCACGGTTTTTATGGCTAGTGCTTCATTCAAAATTTCAAGAAAGGGACACAGACCCCCTTAGGTATTCAATTCAGCTTCTGATTGCTAGTCTTATTAAATCTCAATCTTTATAACCTTAGTGTCTGAGCAATTTGTCTCACCTAGTCATCCACTGTAAATATCTTCAAGTGTTAATGCCCTTCCATTGATTGGGGCATTTAGAAATGGAAAGCCCAAGAAAACATACTTCCTTTTTTAAGAGGGACAACCTCATAAGACATTATTTCCTAATTTTATCATTATTTGCCTAAATTACATAGATCCAAATCCCTTGGAACAGGTCACACTTACTACAACATGTCACTCTCTTCCAGGAACAGCCTCTTGGGAGAGATGAGTGTAATGCAACATTTGGCCATTGTAGCAAAGACGGTTCAACAAAGATCTTAGCACAAGTGGCTGTCCAAGAAGATGGGGCATGCGTGAACTTACTTTCCCCAGAGCCCCAGATCTGATAGCCATTATTATGTCAGAATGGAAGGAAAAAAAGGACTCTCAGATATTTTCCTCAGCAACCATTCTGATCAGCCCCAGAGCATAAGAGCTCTTTGCTCTAATAACATTATGTCCAAGCAGAGGGAAATAGCAAAAGAAATATCGATGCTTAAAAACTGATTATGAAAGTAAATTCTTTAACAAGGTGGCCTCAGGAGATGCCTGAATTAGAACAGGAAGCTTCTTGAGGCTTTGTGAGAATATGAGCAAACTACACTAGGTACTTCGAAATACAAATAAACAATGCCAAGATGGTGTTCTCCAACCATGGAACTGATTTCATGGCTCTCCACTTATTATTCTTCCTCAGCCTTACTAACTAATATAGGCCCATGCCAAGCCATTTTCAGGGGGAAGGACAATCAAAAGAGCTCTGTCCTCATCAAAGATCTTGCTCCTGGTGTATCTACAGATGACTAGGAATGTATGAGGAAAGTAGTCAGTAATCAAAATGCAATTTTAGATGCAAAGATGGCAATTAATACCACAGACCAGAGAAGAGTTGTGAACCAAGAGACTTGGCGGTAAGGCTCAATGTCATTGTTCCTGTGACAATCACGAAAGGAAATAGTCCAAACCAATACAAAAAGCTAGTGCTCTCTTTTGTATACAGGACTGGCCTATTTGGAATGAATCTAATGGATGTCAGGTTGTGGGCCAAGAGAAACTCAAACAGTAGGCAAAAGTAGATTTACTATGCTTTAAACACTTTATTAAAAATCTGGCTTATTTTTCATGACACTGTATGATTGTGTTGGAACTCTGAAGCCACATGCACAAATGATAGTGAAGACAGAACAATCATCTGGAAAATGGGAGGTACAGCATTAGCTTTTGTCTAGGAAGAGGAGTGCAAAAATTAAGCATAAACAGAAAGAAACATGGGATGGATAAGTGAAAATAAGCTTCTTCTGAATTTTGGGGTCTAAAAGAAAATTCTGTAGGCAAGTGATTAAAGTATTTGCAAAGATACCATATTTAGAAACTTGAAATAAAAACAAAACAAACAAAGAAATAGGCCTTTCTTACCGATATACACACAAATACAATGGTGAATAGATTTAACATCACATAACTCAGGCACTTCTAAACCTGGCTGTATGAACTGGTCCACTTGATTTTCTCCTGTATATGGAGACCGAGGGTTCAAGAATTGTAGGAACTTAATCAGGAGTGGCCCATTGAAAACCTTGTATCCAATTTATGATAAGCACTTCTCAGCTTTGGAAATGGAAAGAGCCAGGCAGTTTATAATGTTCCCCTGGGAAAATGAGTCCCTTCATCTACCACATATTCAATGAAAAGCATCTTGGCAGATTTCTCTATACAGGTGTTTTAAGACAACTTGATATATTAAAATTCATATTCATAAAAAAGATAAATGGGGGGATTATTTCTTCACATAAATACTTTGCACCTGCAAAAAAGCTCACAACACAGTGTGCTTTGAAGAGTTGACACTCCTCTGGTAGATTTAAAATGTAACTAAATGTTCATGAATTCAATTTACAAGAATTTTTCAGAAAAAAGCAAGTGAGATGTTCCTACAGTATAAAACTTTCTTACCCATCCTACCTTCTAATACCACACAAGAGTTTCTTGCATATTTTTGTGTTCTGGAATTCTTTGCCATAGATACATATGACAAATTCAAATGCTTAGCTCTTTAGAGCATAGACCACCTCTCCATATTTGAAATTGTGTTAGGGAGGTAGGCAAATCTCTGCTATTCGCAGTAATAGTAGATGGAACTGGAGTAATGAAATACATAAATAATCTCCAATCCTTGACAATCGAGTCTGAAACATTCTGTCATCATCAAAGAATGTGTTTCTGATGCTAAAATGTGGTAGACGAGGCTGATTAAACTCTGATGATTTCTCTCACTGGCCTCGGTCTGTGGACAGAAATAACAGGCAGGCAAGTGGTCAGAGAGCAGGCTGCGTAGTCCTGGGAGCACACTGCATAATTAGCTTCTAAATAACAAAGGGAAGACTAAACAAGGCAGAAGCAAGCCAGAGGGGATTTGATTCCCATTCATCAATGATTTTGTCCATGCCTGTTGGATGCCAAGATGACTAAGCACCTCAATCTAGCATGGTAACCTGGGCTGCCACCTCCACCCAGGGCTCTACAGAATGGCCAGCAGCAGCAGCTACATCTTCAGACACTGGCTCTCTAACGCTGCAGAGGCTTCTCAAAGCTACCATGATGCAGTAGAGGGATGTCAGTCCTGGGTTCAAGACCGGACTTAGTAGCAGGGTTTGCTCTTGGATGTACGTCTTCCCTGCCATGTATGAGGCCCCAGTAATCCTTCTCCTGGCTGCCAAACAAAGAAAGCTAACAGGCTGGCATCATGATTAAATCTGACCACTTCTTTGGCTGCACCTTAAGTCTGTTAAGTATGCACTAATGCGAGGTTTCATTCAGGAGGGTTTAGACAATAAGAGCGGTGCAGGTAGTGCTAGATGGACTGTGTCTTCCCAGGAGCCTCCATTAGGGCTCAGTCCTTTTATTTTATTCCCTTCCAGGTGTTTGTATCCCTCCCTAGCCCCCTCCAAGAATGCTGACAGCCTGAAGAGTTTCTAAGGAAAAGTGGCAAACTTCTCCTATGTAGCTGAATTGCTGGGAGAATTCTTTTAAAAATATGATCTGTCGTCTATGATCAAATTCAGTGCCACCTAGCTCTCCCCAGGGCCTCCTGGTGACTCAGGAGCAGTCAATCTATGTACACAGAATTTATACATAACGTCAGACTCTTTGCAGTAGATATTATTTTTTCCCTAAAGATCACATATATGCAAAGAATTGAAGGCACTGAAAATAAAGAACAAATAGTGGGTTCCCGGTGGATTTAGAGGTATACTTGAAACTTCTCCATGTAACTGATACCTCTGCATCTCAATTAAGATCAAATTTTGGCAATTTTATCAGTATAATATAAATTGGAAAACTTCACTGGTACATTTGACTATTCAAATAGAACCAGATTATACAATGATTCTCAACTCTCAGATATTGTGTTTTTACATTTTGGTATAATTGCATATTGCTTCATTGTCCTTGACTTTTCAGCTAGGCCAAGCCACTGTGCAAAGACCAAATTATTTTATTTGATTCCTTGGTGATAGGTGATATGAATCAACTACAATTTGTTTACTTGCTGATTTATGGGTTATTCATTCAACAAATATTTATAGTGGAAATATATCACCCATGCTGGAAAAACCACTCACAGAACAATGGAAGTTCTATGGTTATGTGGAAATTTATAGTATATAAGTGACCTGAAGTCTTCTTAGATCTGTGATTTTCTGATTTTGAATATACATTGTAGTTCTTTCTAAATATGACTTATTGCTCCAGGAATGACTGTGTGTGTGTGTGTGTGTGTGTGTGTGTGTGTGTGTGTGTGTGTGTGTGTTACTGGTACTGGGGATTGAACTATTGAACTCAGGGGCATTCTACCTCTGAGCTATATCCCCAGGCCTATTTTCTTATTATTTATTTTGAAACAGGGTCTCACTAAGTTGCAGAGGGCTCATGAAGTAGTTGAAGCTGACTGCAAACCTGCGATGCTCCTGTCTCAGCTTCCCAAGTACTGGGATTACAAGCGTGTGCCATCATGCCATGCTGACTTTTCTTAAAAATAAATTATCACGAGATGAGAAATCACTTATGGAAATAGTAGGATAAAGAAGCATAGTCAACATGGGGATTACTGTTATGAAACAGCATTGATCTATGCATTTTATATCTTGGTGGACTAATTTCCAAGGCAGGGAAAGGTGGCACACACTGAAGGGAATGGGTAGTTGCCAGAAGTTAAGATTTATCAGCTAAAAATTGATTCAGATTAACAAGACCCTTTAATGGTCTGTGAACATCTGTTACACTGAACATATCAGTGATTTATACCTTAGTATAAGTCCTTTTTAAAATAACAGCCTCAATTATGTGTATTTTTTAAACAAGCACTTTTGTTTCATTTACTGTTCAAAATGCTTCCTAAATCAGTATCAGCTGATCTCATAACATTAATCAGTGTCCATCTGTTATACCCAGGAGAGTTCTTCCCCAGCTTTCAAAAAGTGTCAAGACATGCATAGAAAATATTATTCATAGAGCCGGGCGTGGTGGCGCACGCTTGTAATCCCAGCATTCGGGAGGCTGAGACCGGAGGATCCGGGTTCGCGGCCAGCCTCAGCTACCTAGTGAGGCACTCCGCGACTTAGTGAGACTCGGTTTCAAAAAATAAAGAATAAAAAATAGGGCTGGGGGTATAGCTTGGGGGTAGAATGCCCCTGAGTTCAATCCCCAGTACCGCAAAAAAAAAAAAAAGAAAATATTATTCATATACTACATTAGAGTAAATGCTACAGCTACTCATGATCAGAAAGCACTGGCCTCAGACCCTACTTTCCCCTGTAAGAACTGAGAGAAATAATTCAACATTTCTGTAGCCTATTTTTGGCACACTGGTTAAGAATGTCTGACTTAGGAGGCTAAATTTATTATAAAAATATTATAGGCAATTATAAGGCTAGGATATTACAGGATATGGATAGTTATAGAGATATTGCTGTAGAATAGGGACTTTTGGAGCACGAAGCATATTGTAGGGGGAGTTCAAAGGCTTTGAACAATGAGAGGGTAGCAAGAGGTCCTTGGATTCTTTTAGTCTATCTAAATATGATACAAGAAGGAGTTTCTTAATAAGTTGTTAGAATGTCATTAGGCATATTTAAAAGGACATGGTTCTGTAACTTAGGGAGGAGATCCTATAATCTATGATTATATATGTATTTTGCATTTTTAAATGATGTATTCTAGCCAGTGTGGTGGCACATGCCTGTAATCCCAGTACTTGGAAGATTGAGACAGAAGGATTGCAGGTTTGAGGCCAGCCTCAGCAACTTAGCAAGCACTCTGCAACTTAGTGAGACAGTTTCTAAATAAAAAAAAATAAAATAGGGCTGGAGGTAGAATGCCCCTGAGTTCAATCCCCAGTAACACACACACACACACACACACACACACACACACACACACACACACACACAAATATATTCTGCTTTATGGCTCCTGACCTATTGCTATCCACTGCTTCAGATCAGACATAGGCTCTTTTGGTATTCTCCTGTGGCAAATCTTGATCTCGTTTGTGATTAAGCTGCTTTCACTTGCTCATTCTAATGCCTTTTAAGCTCCCAGTTACATCAATGAAATAAGTGTTTCTTCTGCATTTGGAACTTCATGTTCCAAATAAACAATTGTGGTAAGTCATTTTTCTAAATACAAATTAACCAAGGTCATTATAATGTGCTGGAATGTGAGAAGTTCTATATTCTTTTAAAATTAGTAATAATGTTGTTCATATACACTGCGCGTTTCTCTACTTGGAAAGTGTTTTCCAATAATTTGTTAGTTTCACTCAATTGAGTACAATTTGCCCTTTGATCTCCATTGGTGCTTCTTGCAGGCATATTCTTGCACTTCCCAGCAACAATGGGTGCTATGTCAGAACCTTTCATTCCTGTTTTAATTGATATAATTCTTTGACCCAAGAAGCCAAAAGTCATTTACAAACAAATTGCTTTTTAAAACCCCAGGAGGCAATAGCTATTACCTGCCATTTACAGTTGTAGATACTGCCATTTACAAATGTAGATTCTAGAACCACCTGAGAATTCCTTAGCTTTAAGGTCATGTACAAATACTTAGTAGATTTAGGAATTAAAACACTCTAGCCACTGTAATATCCATTACAATATGCAGTGATAATGGGTTTGGGAAGCAAGTGGAGATAATTGGGGAGAGAAAAATTTCAGTGGAATTCTCCAAAAATTAAATCAACACATTTATTCTCTCAGTTTCACTGCATGATCTCTGAATTTGCAGAATAATCAAGGTTAAGTGCAAAATTTAGAATACAGAACCTCCTCCACCTGTGGCAGGTTAGTCTGAAAAAGCCTAGTGTATCCTTTTGTCCATAAATCCAAAGAGACTCAGAGACAGTTAAATTTACAAGGATCTAGGTGATTAAGGACATAAGCTCTGGGCTAAGGGTGGAGTTCAGTTGTAGAGGGCTTGCCCAGCATGCTAGAGGCTCTCCCTTGGTTTGATCCCCAGCATGGGGAGGGGGGTTATCTGGGTTTCTGGTGTATGAGTGCCTGGGTTCAAAATCCAGTTCCATCACTTTGTGATCTTGAGCAAGTTACTTTTCTCTACCTCCAGGTTTCCCCATTTGTACCTACCTCACAGTGTAGTTTTGAGAATCATTAAGAAAATGACGCATAAAAAGAATTGTGAATCAACCATCTGAAAACTAGAAGCTAATCACTCTCATCTTTCCTTATTATCTTGAACATCTGTTTCCCAAATAACCAGTGTCCAATGCTGAAATTCTGTACACCATGACAACTTCCTCCTTTGTCGAGGCATTTCTCGGTTCAGTGGCAATTAATCCCTACCCTTGTTACCCCTACCAACAGTCTGATCTTGGTCAAATACCAAAAGGGTGCTCAGTTGAATGAAATCTTCTCATTCCTTCTGGCAACGTTACATCAGGAATACTTTTGTTATAGTTTGGTTTTAAAACAAACTTCAGGCACACTTCTGAATTTACATTAGACTATTGGGCATCTTGTATTGGTACCAATATACTGGTTACACAAAGCTTTCCATTGGTCAATTACTTCCTTGTTCTTCATCTAAAGAGAAAGTCAATGCCTCCACTTGGGAATCTACCTTAGGACTACATTCAAATGCTGCCAAACATGCAGCCCATCCGGGGGCAATAAAACGATCAGGTATCCAACCCACCCTTTGGCTCCACCCATCTAAATTCCTGAGGTCCCAGGGCAGAACATTAAGAGGCACCTGCTTATATTTGATATCAAGCATTTCTTCCCACAATACAAATGGAGAATATAAAAGAGCACTGTGCCCTTATTGAAAGAATCCATCTTCATTTTCCTTCTTCACCCTTCCCCCAGCCCAGTGATGAGTCACTAAAAGCTGCTTCCAGCACACCTACCATTAAGGGAGAGAGATGTATTCCTTGTTTCCACATGCATTTCTCCTTGTCTTTTGTAGATGGTGATCATGTCTAGTTAAAGCAACACTATTAGTGCAATTCTATAGGCATGCAGTGGGTTAATCTGGTTACCTAATCACCATGGATAGGAAGACTTTCTCTGAAAACACCTTCTACACCAATTTTTTGGAATGAAATTACCTCTAGATCAGCTTCAGTTTCAAGGATGCTGCCTTTACCTGGAACTGTTGTTAAATTTCACTGAGGTCTGCAGCTTGACTCTTCTTTAAGGTAGGCAGTCCCAGAGAGTAGCAAGATCAGGTTGCCAGGCTCTCTCCCAACAGGCTGTGACATCAGGCTATCCATTTGCTCTGGTCTGACCATGACAGCTCTGGGCAGGTTGATCATTTAGAATTCCTTGAATTCATTAAATATTCTTTGAATATTGAATATTTAATATTTCATTAAATATTCTTTGACCTACATTTAATATAAAAGTTGAGTATTTATCTAGAGAAGGTTCCAAATGGAAAAACATAGGGGGCATTGCCCTTATTTTCATGCCCAATGATAGAATTAAAGCCCTCCAAAGAACTATATCTACTTTCTTGAGAAGGTACTCTGTGCCCCACAACTTAAGTGATTTTGAATAGCTTTAAAGTGGAGGGGCAATGGGTACAATTCTCAGAATGTGCTCTTGGCATAGTTGGGATGTGTGTGCATGTGCATGCGAGCAAGAGTGTGTTCTCATGTGTGCGAGCATGCTTCTGGCCCCCTCACTCCTGATCCTGGTTAGAGACCCTCCCCTTGCCCTTTCGCTAATTGTGGAGCCCCCTGCTAGAGACAGCAGGAACACATTTTATTTCCCTGAGGGTAATGAAGAGGGGAAATCAAACAAACTATAATTAGCTATTGATTTCTTTCTTAAGATTTTTACCAAGATGTAATTTAAGAAACAAGTCTTTTAAACCTAAATTGGTCCTTAAAAAAGCCCAGGAGAAGCTGAAGGCTCAATAAGAGTACCTGGAGCCAAGTAATTTTCAGTGGCTCCATTCCCGGTGCTGTTAGAGTGTTCTCAACTGCAATGAAGATCTCCATCCATTAAACTTAAAAGAAATAAAAGGTTGGTGCTGGGATTCTCAAGTGTTAGTTTGCATTAGAATTATCTGGAATATTTATCAAAACACAAATTTCTGGACCCCATGCCCAGAGTATTTAATTCAGTAGGTCTGGGGTAGGAGCTGAGAATTGGCATTGTGCTATTGATCAAGACAATACATCTTATCTGCCATTTTAGGCAGCATTTCTCACCATTGTAATCAACTAAAATAGTCGTTTAATATTTGTCTTCCCTTTTAAAATGTGTTTCTCAAGGGTAGAAACTGAGTCTATCTTGTTCCAGCCGAGTCACCAGTTCTTTACACAGTGTCTCAAATACTTTAAATGAATAAATACTGTAATATTTATTACTTTGCTGTCTGCTTCCAACTCTCTTTAAATCTTCTTTATCTTAATAGGAATAGTAGTTATGTTAACAAGGGTTAATGATCGTTGAACACTTAAGACATATTAGAAATTGTGCCATGTGTTCACATGCATAATCTGTACAATCACCACAACCTTCTGGGGCTTTTTTTTTTTTTTTTTTTTTTTTGCGGTACTGGAGATTGAACTCAGGGACATTCTACCTCCGAGCTATACCCCCAGCCCTATTTTTTATTCTTTATTTTTAAACAGGGTCTCACTAAGTTGCGGAGGGCCTCACTAGGTAGCTGAGGCTGTCCGTGAACCCGGATCCTCCGGTCTCAGCCTCCCAAATGCTGCGATTACAAGCATGTGTCACCACGCCCAGCTCGGCATTTGTATTATTGTTCCCTATTTTACAATTAAAGACACAAGATTCAGGGACAAATTCCATTACTAGCAGGTTACACATCCAAGATTTAAACAGGCTAACTTCAGGTTCTTAAGCACTATGTTATCATGTGTCCTTTACACATCCTTGTAAAAGTTAACACAAGCGATTAATGATCGTCTCTGGCTACTTCTTTACTCTTTCCTTCACCCTCACATTCTGTGGCTCAGTTATATAATTTTGTTTTACCATATACTTTCTAATTTTAATGTCTTTTCCCTTCTTTATGAGTCTAAAAAAATGTCCATCCATCCTTCAAGAGTCATCTCAAATATTTTCAATTCTACAAAGCTTTTTCTGACTGCTCTCTGTCCAATAGATATTTTCTCACTTATGCCCTTATTATACACTACTGATCTGTAATATTTTATTGCTCTTTTTTCCACTATTATTCTCTAGAATAAGAGCTCTACAAGGTCAGAAATGGATAGGTCTTAATTGATTTTGGTAACTTTAGAACCTAATATAGATCTTCATAGTGGGCTTTAATAGATATTACATAAAATCCCCTTATTCTCATAATATTTATCATTGCCATATAAAATAAAAGCATGCCCTTCTCTGGTATGCAACCTTCAATCACACTAAAATTTATACTCTTTACTATTTTTATTTTAATCTCTGTTGTTTTCATCCAGAAGTTCTATTTAGTTCTTTCAAAATCTTCATAGTCTCAAATTTATTATGTTCATGATTTGGATAGGTGATTTTTATTTGTTTTTATGTCTTATCTCTCCTTCATGGTGATTCATTTCCTCATGTGGTTTGTAATTTTTTAATTTGTGAGCTCATCTTCTGCAGGGCCTATTTTTCCCTGGAGATTCTGATTGCTCTAGATGTAGGGGGGAAGAAGAAGAAAGAAAAGGAGGAGGAAGAGGAGAAGGAGGAGGAGGAGGAGGAGGAGGAGACACATTTTTTATTGGTTTCAAATGCGTTTCCACTAGGGATTTTAATTCATTCAATAGTGAAAAACCAGTTTCTAATGTTAATCTCATGTCCTAAGTTTTCTGTAACACCTAATAGAATACATTCAGACTCTACTTCTACATTTAGCACAACTCACATGTGGCCTTAATTTCTTATAAACAATTCTCCTTTTTCCCTCTGTGGCCTTAGATAAGTATTTAGATTTATTTCCATTTTTCTGAGCTGTTTAGGAAAGTTCCTATAGATCTCTTTACACACACACACACACACACACACACACACACACACACACACACAGCAGCTTTTTATAGTTCTAAGCTTTATGCAGAGTTATATTTCAGGCTTACAACTTCACACAGATGCAAGACCATCTCTAGCCCCCAACTCCTGCATACTTGATGTATAATTACAATGCGCTAATAAAAGCATATATAAAAAGAGCTGTCTGGGTGCTGTGTGAAAACAACAAAGTCCACATATGGAAGGAAGTCCTGTTGTGCACTTGGAATTAGTGCCTTCCATCACACACAATCTATCTGGGGCAATGAGTATCCTAAAGAGCAAGAGTAAGTAAGCATCTGAATCTGAGTTGGAAAACAAATTGGTTTTCCTTTGCTCTTACATAACAATCAACATGGAAGACTTCTGACATCAGATATATGGGGATATATCTGATATATATACCCACACACCTAGTAAGCAATCAGTTCTGTAGTGGACACCAGCTGGTTGTCCCTAAACTTAATTTAATTCTGACACAGTCTAACTGGAAATAGTGTCATATCCCACAGCTTTAGGGTCCAGTCCCCAAGACTGTCCCTACTCATTTGAAATGCCAGTTGCAAGCCCCGTGTTGTTTCACTTGTGCTTCTGACCAAATGGCTGTATATCACGGTTCCCACAAACCCTCCTTGGGTTTGGATAGTTTGCTTGAATGATTCATAGAACTCAGAGAAACACTTACTTATGTACATTTACTGATTTGTTATAAAGGATATTACAAAGGATCCAGTGAAGAGAGGCATAGGACAAGGTATGTGGGAAGGGGTAAGGTGTTCCCAGGCCCTCTCCGAGTGTTCTGCCCTCCCCATGTGTTCAGCTGCCCCGAAGATTTGGGTTTTTATGGAGACACCATTGCATAGGTATGATTGAAGCATGGACATCATATTGCAATGTGGTAGGACAAAAAAAGGACATGATCTAATAAACTGGTGGTGATACCCAGCAAAGCCTATCCATCGAATTTCTTCACCTTTCTGTGCCACATTATTTTCTTACAGGGATGTGGCAGGACTCCTGAAAGAGAAGTCTTATCCTCTACTATTAGACAAAGTAAGTCAGAGAATTTCTTAATGGCCAGCAGCTCCAAGGCAGGGTGAGGGAGGATGGGAGATTAGAATGTCTATGGCCTGCTGGGAGGGAGTTATGAGTCAGAAACCACAGATAAAAAAAAAAAACGAAAACAAATATATATATATATATGTATATGATGATATATACACATATATATATGTGTGTATGTGTGTGCATATCATTATATATTTTATATAATATTGCAGAATCCTAAATCAGAGAATTCACTTGGCTCACCTTCCTTCCTCCACTTCAAATTTTTTCTCTCATTGACTCCCCTTGGTTCTTGAAATGTTTGGCTTTGCATCTTGGCTTCTTATTTTTTTCATTTCTATTTTTTGGGGGGGATTTAGTGAGATGTCTTCAGCTGTTTTCTTTAATTCTGACTACAATATCCTTAGGCGCAGTTTCTGGATATATTTTTTTTTCACCTTGGAAAACCAAAAGCATCCTTTTAGCCAGACCTCCAAAGACCTCATCATACATAAACGGAGATCAAACTCTTAATCTTTGAACTCCAATGAGACACAGATAAAATAGGGATGTGGATCTAGACAGAAATCGTACACCATACGTCGTATCTTCACATGAGATTGAGGGAAATTCTATTCCTCTTCCCCCCTCAAAATAATCCTAAACCAACAAAAGGTCTTTCTGGCTTTAGATTTCATCCCAATAAGAGAAAAATTAAAATATTTACAAATGGAAATCAGAAACATAGGCATGCTTGAGTATTACTTTCAAAATATCTTGCTAATTAGTCAGCCTTTGTCATCTCCTTATCTTAGGTCAGTGTATGTGAGGGAAATCTATGTAGAAGTACTTGTTTTTCTGGAATTCCTTATTAATAGAAAAGATGTTTGTAGTAAAAGATGTATTTTAGATGATCTGCTTGTTGAAGATGACACTCATCACAGTGTGATTGCTGCAACAAGGGAGAATTAATGCAAATAGTCTGATATTATCATGTCTGAGACATATTCCATTAATGCCACAAGGCGTTGAGTTAAATACACTCTCCTAGCATGTTCTGTCTCTATTGTCCCTTTGTCCCTCTGGGCTGTTGCAACAAAAAGAAAGAAAGGGTCATCCATCTGTGATCTGAAGAAATGCAAGGCCCAGAAGCTATTCTTTCAACCTATTATTACTGTGTTTTTAAACTAGTGAAAAGCACTCAGAAAGTTTAGATTAAGCAATTGGCAATTGAGCTGTGGATGATGCACATTGTTCAAGGAGCAAAGGAGACTTTGATGGTTCTACCCTGCTGTCATCCTCTCTCTGATGTCCTCACATGGTTCTTCCAGACAGAAGCTGTTATGAAAACCAGCTTGGGACATGTAGCTTGTTTTTTTTTTTTTTTTTCTCCTCTGGCTCCTCTGCACAGAGCTATTGTTTTCTGATGATTTTGCTGTTTCTTTGGAGACTAACTCTGCTCAGGAAGTGTAGTCTAAGACTCAGAGACTTCTGTGGGGAGAGAGCAAGAAGCTCGCAGCCCATGACAATCTTGTCCAGCAGGAGTCCATTTGTGTGTGTCTATTGGGGGCAGTGAGGGATACTGCTGATGAATGCTAGCATGGCAGCTCCTGAAATCAAATGCTTTCTTCAAGATATAATATTTGCTTTAGTCTGGGACTCTTCAGGTTTTCTTTGGCATTGGGCTTTGTTTGAAAATTCAAAGAATTCTCCAATGGCAAGCTTGGCTGTTCTTAAAAAAAATAACCAATTAAAATCTCAAGTGCTTTAGACACTATGAAAGCAAGTAACAAATGTCCCTGGTTTGCATCTGAAACAAAGATGAGAGATTGTATGTTACCTTAGCATGGAGGACAGCTGTCACCTAATGGCGTGAATTTCTTCCACAAAGAAACTATACGCAATGGAAAATGTCAAGGTCTATCATTGTTTTGGCAGGCTAAACTAAAATATAATACATTCTAAATATTTTATTATGTGATTCATTTTATTTTATTTCTCTGTAGGGGCTGTGAAGATGGGGATAGAGGGGGTGATTGCCTTTCTTGAGGGACTGTAGTTCTACAAGTTATATTAGGATTTCTATTGCTTGGTCCTATAGACTTCTTGGAGAGATTTTCCCCAAATATAATATGTTTTGTTCTTCCTTACCCATTGGATATATCATCCTCATCTGACTGTTCATTTCCATTCTACCTGCTTCATCAACACCTGGAAATAATATTATTCCCAGCATAGTCATATTTCTGTAGTCTGTTTTGGCTGGAAATGGTAGGAAACATTCTTCCTGATGAATCTCCTCAGGAAATCGTCATGGGATACACCAGCTTTGTCTGAAGGTAAAAGAGACTGGGAAGGTGCTCTGAGCTGAGCAATCTAATCCCACTCTGTTCCTGCCACTAGGGGTGAGGATGCTACAGAACCCCAGAAGGACCATAGCATCTGCCTCTAACAGGACATGTGGATCTGGAGCTTCCGGAAGTAGCACTCCACTTCACATGTGCAAGCCAGCTCTGCTTTCTTATGAGGTAGAGCAGGAACAATAATAACAATAGCTGACATTTATTGAGTGCTTAGGATGTGCTAGGCATTCTAAGTGCCTTATGTATAGTGACCCATTTAATCTTCATAATAATCCTTCTATAGAGGGCAATTGAGGCACAGAAAGGTGTAGACAGGTGCCCAAGTTTCCAGAGCTAGAAACAGCAAAATGGGAATTTGAACCCAAATAGTCTGCTCCAAGCTGATTGCTCTTCAAATTTTATTGAATCTGCATTGAATTTTATCATCAAGGCAGAACACAGAAGTACTGAAAAGGAGTATGAATTTATCTAGTATTTTAAAAAACATGTACCAAATGCTAGATACGGTAACAAACAGTAGTGCCTAAGAGAAAAAAAGTAATGAGTCTCACCTCTAAAGACACCTAACAGAACAGGAGGGGTAGAATAATGATTGACAAGGGGTAGAATAATGATTGTCATTGTTGCTCTTGTAGCCATTTGTTGTTGTTGGTAGTGGTTGTTGGTAATTGGTATGTGTGTGTTTAAAGAGAAAGATATGGTCTAATTTGTGTTGGATTTGTTTCCCAGAAGGATCTCAGCTTTCCTTCACAATAGGCCCGTAAGTAACAGGTGACAATTGATGTCTCAATCAGTTTTATCCTCATTGGGAGGCCTTCCCCGTCTCCTTTCACTTAGTTTTGCATATTTGCTTGCATGTATCTTCATAAGTAATGAGTATGTGCTTCTTCCTTAGAACTAGTTATTATTATTATTTTTTATCTCTATCAAGTCTATCATCCTCTAATGCCTTTCTTTTAAAATGCTTGTTTTCTTATTTTCCCCTAAGCTCATCTCTTGGTAGTTGTTGCCTTTTGACAGCATTTTAGTCACTATGAGGAGATGCCTTTTCAGGCTATGCTGAATATTTGAGCCCACTTTTCAGGTTCAGAGGTTTTTATTTATTTATTTATTTATTTATTTATTTATTTATTTTGCAGTACTGGGGATGGAACACAGGAGCAGTCTACCTCCAAGCTATACCTCTAGCCCTGTTTTTTATTCTTTATTTTTAAACAGGGTCTCACTAAGTTGTGGAGGGCCTCACTAAGTAGCTGAGGCTGGCTGTGAAAACCTGCAATCCTCCTGTCTCAGTCTCCCAAGTACTGGGATTACAAGTGTGCACCACCATGCCTGGCTAGTTCAGAGGTACTTGAATACTAGGCTGCTAGCTCTACCATTGCATTATGAGTGTGTCACCCCCAATTACCTGTTTAGGATAAATTACCTGAAGATAAAAGTAGTTGTGACAAAGTTCAGATGAGGGGTCCTAAGAAGGAGAAAAATGGAGGTCTAACGGGGGAGCAGAGTGAGGTGGGGTGAACATCAAATGACCTGGGGGACTCACAAGAGCTTTTCCCAGCAAAGGAGAATGAGATGATAGAAATGTTTCTACTGAGAGAGAAGCCTACTGCGTTCTCTACCACGATAATACACATCCAGAGCTCAGTCCTACTCTTTTGACTTACTTGGCATTCCTGGGCCTATAAATATCAGGCTGAATTTTATTTGGCAGGCATGCTACCACTGGGGAAGTAGCACTGACCACATAACTCATGGGGCCTGGTACAAAATAAAAAGACAGGGCTTCTTGTTAAAAAAAAAAAAAAAAAAATTATTCAGAATTTTGGGACTATGCCAGGTGTAGTGGTGCACCCTGTAATCCCAGCAGGTTCAAGGCTAGCC
This sequence comes from Graphiurus murinus, assembly GCA_004027655.1. Lineage (NCBI taxonomy): Eukaryota > Metazoa > Chordata > Mammalia > Rodentia > Gliridae > Graphiurus > Graphiurus murinus. Next base: position 83,070 of record PVLC010001061.1, read on the forward strand.
TCAGCAACTCCGTGAGACCCTGTTTCAAAATAAAAAATGAAAAGGACAGGAGGTGTAGCTCAGAGGTAGAATGACCGTTTGTTCAATCCCCAGTGTCAAAAAAGAAAAACAAAAAACAAAACTGGGACTATGACAATATAGCATTAAATCAAGTTTGGGGCCCTTCTAAACACAGCCATGAGCCTACACAGGTCCCCTGCCCATGAGGACCTCGCCATTGCAAGTTCCTATGAGACAAGAGGTCTGTCTCTGCTAGAGAGCTGTTCATTTCACAGTTGATAATTGGGTTTTGCCTGTGGGCCAATAAAGGAAATGTGTGATGATGATTGAAACTCTGTTGGAGAACCTAAAGAAAAATATGAATTTTACAAGCAACTGTCAGAATACACACCAAAAAAAAAAAAAAAAAAAATCTGTGATAAAGTCGTATGAGCAGTTAATAATCTCCCCAGCAGCAGAAGCTATCATCCTTTTGTGTGTATTCAGAGATAACCCCACATTGAAAGATATCTCCCTTGAGGCCACTGAGTGAAATTCAAAGGTAGAAAGAAAGAAAAAACACCAGCATAATTGGAGAAATTAGAAATAGAAAAAAATGGGGAGGGGCTTCTTGAGAAATGGGCAAGAAACAGCTTATATGTGATGGGGGTTCTGTGGGAAAGGCAAAAAGAGAGAGAAAAAAAAAGAAAAATGAAGATGAATAAGCCTATGAAAAATCACTATAGGATAAGAAACCAAAACAAATATTTAACTACAAATGATATTCTGAGGAAGAAAAATCGTTGATCAGTTGAGTGCATAGGAGCCGACTGGGGAGGGTGGGGTGGGCTGGAAGAACTCTGATTAATCAGCTTGGAAATCCTTAAATTAGTAACTAATGAAAAACAAATTTGCTTTTTTCTTTCCTCATTAATTTGTATTATGTGAAGGAAATTACATTGACAATAAACAGTAAAGAACTGCACATTTGGTTAAAACAGAGGCTATAACTGTATTATTAACTAAACACACAGCAGTGCCTCTCCAATTAGTTAATGTTTGTGAACTACAGTGAGATTCATGGGTGAAGGGTACTATAAAATTGTATTAGTATTAAAGTTCCAATTGCAGGTAAAATGACCACATGTGAATAAGACCTACATACTACATGGAAATGTGGGCATGAAAAAGCCACCATGCAAATTTAAAAAGATGATTGTTTCCTGGTTCACAGGATTTGCAAGTCTCCCCTGGGAGAATCACAAATGTGTATATGAGTTCTGCACAATGCATCTCTATGGAGCATGTCCTGGGGTCAGCTGGGGCCAATAGGAGTCAGAGAGAACTGGTTAACAGCTGTTCTTCACATTGGAATTTTTCTACCTCCCATCCAGCACCTGAATGAAACTGACAGGGATTCTGATGAATGCTCAGAAGGACAGGACATCTGATTAGTGTCACTGGGCTGCTGGTGACGTGGGGAGGTTCATAGGGAAAACTCCCATAGACTGGAAAAGAATGCTTTAAAGAATCTGGAGTCCCTCCTGGAAGAGCTATAAGAATGGATTTCCAAAAATAAAATAGCAAGAGGACCCACCTGAGCAGGGCAGAGAGAGGTGAAGCAGGAGCTTGTGAACATAAAGACGAGATTGCCTCTAAAGAAAGCTAGGATTTTAGAATGGTTATCTCTCTTCCTCTCTCTCCCCTCCTTTGTGTGTGTGTGTGTGTGTGTGTGTGTGTGTGTGTGTGTGTGTGTGTGTGTGTGTAGGCGGGAAGGGAGGACTGTGTGTTGTGTGAACTGTAGGGCTTTGGGAGGAACTTGTCTTCCTTGGAAATTTGGCCAAAGGATGAGAGAAGATTTGACCTATTCGTTTCATAAATGAAAACAAAGAAACAAAAGCATAAAGTTGAGTGTGGATGGGAAGATAACTCCAGGCCTTGAGCAAGGAGTCCAGCAGCTATCAGAAATCACAATAAGGAGTCAATATTCAGGACTTTTAAAAGGCTGAATAATTTTATACCAAGAGCTGCAAGGTTGCAAAGCAACAGAAGCCCGTTCCCTTTGCCTTTGGGCAAAGCGCTCTCTTTTGGCTGGCCTGAGTCTGTGCTATTTTTTTGCATTAGGAAACATGGCTGCAGTGATCAAGAATGGCTTCATTTTGAGTTAACACTGGCAGGGCTCTGAGCCCAGTAGTCCAAACCAATGGAGATTTCATTCGCAACAGGTGGCAGGGTAAGCAGACTGACCACTTGAAAGGAGCATTCCCCAGGGCTGAGCACCTGGGTATCCTCTAGATAAAAATAGTCATCTGGGTATGGTGGCACGTGCTTATAATTCCAGTACTTGGGAGGCTGAGACAGAAGGATCACAAGTTTGATGCCAGTCTCAGCAACCTAGCGAGACCCTGTTAGAAAACAAAAAATAAAAACGGCTGGGGGTGTAGCTCAGAGGTAGAATGTCCCTGGGTTCAGTCCTCAGTACTACAAAGAGAAGGAAAGGGAAGAGGGAGAGAGAGGGAAGGAGAGAAACAAGGAAGGAAGTCAAAATAAGAAACGTAAATATATTCTTGCTGTAATCTAACCCTCAAACTGAAAATGTAAAGATTGAGGCTATTAAAAAGGGAGTCGGGAGGAAATGGGGAGAACGAACGTGAAGAGTCCTGGAAAGGCAGCTAAAGATGGAGGTGGGCTGTGCAGCTTGGTTGCCCTCCTTGACCCCTCTACTCTGAGATCCCATAATTCCACAACTTCCTGAGTAATATGGAGTAAAATATGCAAGAAAGGAGCAAAGTGCAGAATAAAAGAAAAATCAGAAATTTGAAAATGGCTAATACTCAATTTGCACTTTCTACGAAGCAGGCACTGGGCTTTACATATTTTTTATTTATTAGTTCTTGCCACAACACCATTAGAGTGGGTCTCAAATAATAAAGCACCCCTGAGACAGTAACTACTCTTCTCTCACTTTTATAGATTAGAAATGGTGCTGAGAGAAAGTCAGCCACTTGCCCAGCAATGTGCGTTTGGTGGAAACCTGAACCTCTCCCTTTGGGGTCTCTGCTCCCACCATGATGTTGTGCTGTCCCCTCCAAATATGCCTGGTAAAGGAAGTGGAGGGTCACAGAAGTTAAAAAGAAGAGAGAAAACAGATGAGGAAGTGGATATTCTCAGTCTCTGAGAACTGTAGGAGATCACAGACATGAGATAAAGTAAGAAGTTACCCATAAGCAAGAAAGGATCTCATAATTGTGCAAAACAAACTCTCAGGGAAAACAGTTTTTGGCTCAATATTTGTTTCCCCACATAGTGGAAATAACTAGCTTTGTTGAATTATACCCTTACTGAATTCTAAAGGGAATATAATTGGGTGGAATTATATAACCAGCTTTGTTGAGTTCTACCCTTACTGGATTCTAAATGGAATACGACTGGGCAGAATTGTCTCCTCAACACCAGGGAAGTGGCCATTGCTGGAGATGGGTACAGTCTCTTCAGTTCTGAATCATCCCCATGTGAATCATATAACTCTGACTTTAGAAAACCAAATGCAACGCATAGCCCTTTCCTGGCAGCATGAAACCTGCATGAAGGCTGCTTATCACTTTTTATTCTTTGCCCTTTATGTTTGGAAATGGAGCAAAAGGAATAGAAAAGTGCCCAAAGCAGAGGCCCTTAAGCAATGTTAGTTTTCCTGCTGTTTTTCCTTAGTAATTTTTCTGATCCAGGGATCTCCAAAGATTTGTCTATGGTGCCACCATCAATTAAGAAAAGAGAAATAAAGAAGGAAAAACACAAGAATGTACCCCTGTAGTTCCACTACAGTGGAACTGTGGTGTTCCACTGTATCCCCTCATTAGGGCTGATGCATGCAAGGCCCAACTGCTGGCTGCTGATTCCCACAGCTGCCTCCTTAGCTTGGAATTGCCCACAGCTGAAGGCTTTGCTTAGGGTGTGGCAATGTAGAGATGCAAAGCCCAGGACCTTACGTGTTTCTTAATTCAGAATAACCGAAGGGCCATCCTAGCTCTAGAGCTCTCTCAGTGCAAGAGGCTGAAGTCTTGGCTGCAAACGCATTGCAGTCAGCCTCGCTCTCCATGGGATCCTTCCAGCTGCCAGGAGCCGAGCCGCGTTCCTCCATCATGCCCTTCTGCCATGATGTTCCTGCATTGGAACCAGCCGATCATGGACTGAAACCTCTGAAACCATGAGCCAAAATAATCGTTTCATCCTCCAAGTTGTGTATGACACATATTTTGGTCGCAGTGATGTAAAGCTGGCTAACACAGCTGCATAAGAACATAATCTCTTTATTCTGCTCACAAATACGGCAGAGATAGATAGGCTAGAGTAGATTCTTTGGATTAATCAAGCCTATAAATCTAGAAAAAGCAATCAGAGACAGCCTGTGGATTTATGATAGAGCATAACCCAAGAATAAGGAGACATTTGGCAGAAAAGGCAATGCAAGAAATGGAATGAGGTTCTGGGACAGAGGATATAGATTCAAATCCTGAATCTCCAACGTGGTGTTTGTTTTGCTTTTAGCCAACAATAGCTTGCCTTCTTCATACTTTAGTATACTTGTTGATAATTAAAGGTTAATGCTGGCTACACTGAAGAGTTGTTCTGAGGACAGGAAGGAAGAACAGCTGATACAGAGTATATGCTCAATAATTATAATTGGGAGAAAGAGCATTCAAGGCAATGATGAAAGAATTGCAAAAGAGAAAGCTGGCCTCTGTGAACTCTGCTGGCTGGGACAGGGAAGCCAGAGGACAGATCATGTTGTCCACAAAATTTAAGATTGAGCAAACATGAATTGTACATAGAAGATAATAGAAAAAAGTCAATGAAGTGCCCAGTGGAGTGAGAAAATATATCCAAAGACTGTCATAGAAGGAAGTACTAAAATTTGATTGGAACTCCTAAACCCTGGCTAGATTGCTTTTAAATAATTTGTAGGTTGTTAAATTATTTGTAAATTACTGAAGCAACACAAGTGTTTTAGTGCTTGCATTCGTATACATTTGTCAATCTCTCCTCAACTTCCTGAAGGAGGACAGGATACAGGTAGGGGGAGAGGGACTAGAGTGGAAAAGTCCAGTTCTTCAGATAGATAGACAGCCCTCAAGTCACAGAAAGACAACACAGCCACAGACATGGTGAGACAGGAAATAGACAATCACACTGACTTGAACTGAAGGATCTAGCTTAGCTCTAAACCTAAATGAACTTGGGAGACAATGAGTCACCATGTCCTATTTAATATGCACAGAAAACTTGGAAGAAAATCAATTCAGCAGTGGAAACTGGCCAGTTACCTGGAGAATCGTGGACTGAGGAATGCTTCTTATTCAAAAAGCAGCTGATGTTATTCTCCAAAAGCCAGGCACAGGCGATGAGAGGCAATTAAATTTTTTCTACACCCTCTGGAGATCCCTGCAAACTCTTTGGCTAACTTATTCCTATAATTTGCAGAAACCACTGCTAATATATTTCATTTATAACTGACCATACATAATCGCTCCAACAGTGGGCATTGCTGAAGACCCACATAGATGCACAGAAGCACAGCCACACACCAGGGTGCATACGCATGTGCAAATCACACACACCTCAGGTGTGCTAGGAATATACTTTGGGAAGATAGGAAAGGGAATTCGAATACACAGAGAAAAAGGAAAAAGGATTTCTTTTTCTTCTTACACCACATCCTTCCCCCTTTGAGTGGGCTTTCCATGCCTACCCTCAGGTAGCTTAGGGGAGTGACTTGATGAGGTATGGAAGTGTCTGCAGGGACTTTCTTCCAAAATCCTGGCTAGGCATCAGGTGCTTGGTCTATTCACTCCAATAAAGAAATGCTTCTGGAGAGATGGAGAGAGAGAGCGAGAGAGCGAGAGAGCGAGAGAGAGAGAGCGAGAGAGCGAGAGAGCGAGAGAGCGAGAGAGAGCGAGAGAGAGAGAGAGAGAGAGAGAGAGAGAGAGAGAATTGGCCAACATCAGTCACTGTCATCCTCACCCCCGCTCCTAAGCAACAGTGCTGATCCTGCCCTGGACACATAGAGTGACTCTCACAGTGCTTTGGTTGGCTTGGTTGGGAGCAGGATGCTCAGCCAGGGCAAATGACTCATACCTTTTATCCTTGAGAAGAGCCACAGCCAATCTTACAACATCTATCACTGACTGTCATTTGGGTACCACGGACCTGAGACAAAAATACCTCAAATAACAGCTATAGTAGAGATGTCCTATCTTGGAAACAATAATGATAATTAACAATAACAATAATTTCACTCAGAGTAATAGCTGAAGTCCTTAAAATGGTCTTCAATGACCTACAAGATGTAGCCCCATTACCGCACCAACACAACCTATGCACAATCTACCCCGTCCACACTGCCTCCTTCTGTTCTCTGAAGACACTGAGCACCTTGGATCCAGCTGCTCCCGCTGGCTGCCCTAGACATCCTCTTGCTAAACTCCCTGGCCTCTTTCAAGTCTCTGCTCAGATTCCACCTTTTCAGGCCCACCCTGACCACCGTATTTGCTGCAATCTGCCTGGCCCCTGCTGACACTCCCAACCCCGAACCCTACTATATGCCTTTTTGTACAGTCCACATCACCCTCTCATATACCTGTATGCTATTTGTTATTATGCTTGTCATTTGCCTTCCTGGCTAGAAGTAAATTTCATTAGGGCAGACATATTTATTGTATGTGCTATAAACCCCAGTGCTTAGGTAAGTCTCTGGCGCAAAAAAGGTGCTCAACAAATATTAGTTGAATAAATAAAATTACCTAACCATGCCAGGCACAGTTCAAAGAGCACCGCATTGATTTATACCTGACAGCAGCTTGTACAGTTACTATTGTGATTTTACATTTGAAGTAACTGAGGCACAGACTGATTAACTTACTAGACCAAGATCACCCGACTATTAAGCTAAAATTCAAATCCGAGCAATGGGATTCCAGAGCCCACACTGTACTACCTCTTAGGTAGCCCAGGGAGGAGCACATGCCTCAAGGGAGAAGCTGTGCTCCAAAAGGAGGGAGTATATTTTCCTGTTTGCTCTATAACGAAATGGTCTTAGATACTCATAGATTCTGTTACTGCAAAGGGATTTGAATAATACTTTCAGAATCTTGTAGCTAGAATGAAGATTGAATATGCTAATAACTGTAAATAGCAATTCAATTTACTAAGCATATTAGTGAGTCTCTGGATTCAACAGGTATTAAAATATGTTAATGTGGTTACTGAAGAAATTGTTGACCCCAAAGGGTTCAATTTGGAGCGGCAAACCAATTATCTCAACCAAAAGTTACCTGCAATTGCTCTAGTTGCTTTTTGATATGCTGATGACTTAAATTGTGAACCATCCATTTATTAATTTCTGCTTGTTAAACTTGAAAAATCTGTGCCATGTTATTTTTAATTGCACCAATTAAAATGAGAGTCACATACATAGCATGGAAATCATTGTATGCTTGTAATTAATCAGATGCCAAGAAAAAAAGGCCACTAAGATACTAATATATGCTGGATGTAGTGGTAAACACCTGTAATTCCAGTACTTGAGAAGCTGAGACAGGAGGATCACAGTTGTGAGGCCGGACTCAGTAACTTAGCAAGACTCTCAGCAACTTAGTGACACCCTGTTTCAAAATAAAAAGAGACTGACTGGGGTTGTAGCTCAGAGATAGAATGCCCCTGGGTATGTATGTGTGTGTGTATATATATATATATATATATATATATATATATATATATATAGTCAATGAATAGGATAATATTGTATATTTTAAGGCTCATATTGTAAAATAATAAATATATTTACAAACATGAGCACCTAACAGCTTAGATTATATTTAAGGGAAAGAAATCCCAAACTAACTGCTTTTTTTTTTTTATAGTACACCATATTTAATTTTCCACTTATTGTGTCCTTTATGCTCTGGGTTGCCTTTTATTGTCTCTAGTAATCCTACAGCACCAACATAACCTTATATAATCCATTGAACTAAACAGGGTGTATACCTTTGAGTCTGACTTCTTTCACTCAAAATGACGTTTGCAAGATTTGCTTGTGCTATTATGTTTAGTGTCAGTTCATTCATTTCATGATAGTATGAATATACCATCATCCTCTTATTATTTTATGGTTGATGGACATACAGGTTATTTCCATGGAGCATTATAAATATACTCCTATAGATATTTGCATATATGTTATTTAGCATATGTTTGTATTAATTTTCATTGTAGAGAAATTTCTAGGCCACAGGTTATGTATATGATTTGCTTTGGTCAATGCTATCTATACCTCAGAAGTGGTTCCTGAGACAAGGATTTGAGTGCCAATAGTTTATTCAGACAGTAATCCCAAGAAGTCCTGGCAATGGAAACAGAGACAAGGAAACGAACCAACATCCTTCAACAGTGTACTGTCAGCTCAGTTACCACTCTGAGCAACTACAGCTTAATGGAACATGTTTGAATTATCTCAGTGGAGGGGTGAAGAAACAAAGGAATTTCTCTCTCAGATCCTCATCTGTCATTGTTTGGAGATGCCTTGAGTGGAAGTGCAGAGGAGGACATTAATTCTTTGGAACTTCAAGTCTGCCTGCAGGCTCTCCACAACAAATCAAAACCTTTCTGATCCAGAAATTGAGGGTCATAGGTGGCCTTCACTATGTAGAGCTGAGAAGATGTGGGCCAACTTCACTTACTGATAGCTGAGCTAAAAAGTAAATAAATAAATAAATAAATAAATAAATAAATAAATAAATAAATAAAGGAAGATCCATATGGAGCAAAAAACGAAGAGAGAAATCAAAGCCCAAGCAGTAATAAAGAGGCAATACTTTTACCCAAATGAATTTGAGATCAGGCATGGGCTTTAAAAGATAGGGGCTAGGAGCCTAAGACACAGCTCAGGACCCTCTGAGACTGCAAATATATTGCTTGTGTAAAACCTTTAGCCTTTTAAGTAAAAGGGGATTTAAACATCTTTGTGGACCATCTCAAGGGAGAAAAATAAAAAGTTTGCTGTTTGTCCAGAAGGGGAGTAAGTTGTCTATAAGAAACTAACCTCAGGCATGTACCACATATGGATGTGTGGCCTGGATCAATACTATCTCTTTGGTACAGGTATATTAAGCAAAAAAATTAGCATCAGAAACTGGTCCAGGACCAAGGAAAGTCCTGGGACCCCTGGCATAAGTGAGTCTGAAAGCACTCTGTCATTATTGGGCAGGTTCCTGTTACAGGCAACTGAGACTGAATATCACTAGGAAACTCTGGGAGGAAGTAAAGGGCATAGCTCAAAGTTCTCCCAACTGAGAGGTGAAGAGTTGGGATATTTCCCTAGGAACTCCCATCAGTCATTGATTGAGGCAGCATCCCAGGGAATATTAACTTCCCAGCTCTCTTGATCTGCCACATGTATGAGCCAAGCAAATTCTGGCATGTAAAGGAAATCCTCAAAGAGCTGGGACTATTTTCCAACAGATTAGAGGGCACAGAATAGTGGCTGGTGGAGGAGGAGACATAGGCAGGGCACTGACAGTGTTCTACAGCACCAAAGACTTTGCATTCCAGCCCCTGGGGAATGTTTTCCATTACTTCATATATATTTTTCAATGATTAGTTTTTCATTTAAGATACTCTGGTGACTAGTAGTTGATATTATCTGACTTTCATTCTGCATTTCTCTGATGATGACTAATGAGGCTGAGGATCTCTTTTATGAGAATTGACCATTGGATAGCCACTATTGTGAAGTGACAATGGAGTCATTTACCCAATGTTCCTTTGAGTTGTTCTTGTAGATTTGAAAGGATTCTTTATTTTCTGGAGAGGAGTTCTTTTCAGCCAATATCTCTCCTACTTTCTGGCTTATCCTTCCAGTCTTTTAATGGTATATTTTAATGAAAAGGAATTATTCAGTTTGATTTATGCAATTAGTTGATTGTTTCCTTTTGGTTGGTGCATTTTGTATACTGTTTCAGAAATATTTGCCTACTCAAAAGTCATGAAAGAATTTCCCTTTAACACTGAGATCTGTAACCCATCTGGAAAGTGATTATTATATATGGTATATTGGAGGAGTCAAAGTTTCCTTTTTTCACTGTAGGTATCATTCTGATTAGCAGTTAGCAGTTCTGACTCTGGTTAGCAGTTATTTTATGCTACATCTTTCCATTGTCTTCTATATTTCATCTTTCCTGTTGAAAAGTCAATAGTAGGTCTTATTGTTGCATTTTTCAAGGCAGTGTGTCTTTTTTTTTACTCTGGCTGTTTTGGGGATTTTTTCTATTTTTTTTAGTAGGTATAGTTTTCTTTGTATTTATATTGATGTTGCAAATCTAGATACTATCTATAATTGAAAAGAACTTTCTTTAGCTTCTGGTAGGCAATTAGAAGACAATCACCTTAATCCAATCATGGACTGAGCTAATTGAGCCTGTGTTTTACCCTTAATAAGGCCTGGTTTAGTTCCAAGTTGGCCACACTTATGGCTCATATTCTTTCAGGATCAATGAAAGTCTTACTGTTTTCCAGGACTCCTCCACCCTAGCTAGCCCAAACTCCAATCTCCCTCCCTCCCTCCCTCCCTCCCTCCCTCCCTTCTTTCCTCCCTTCCTTCCTTCCTTCCTCCCTTCTTTCCTTCCTTCCTTCCTTCCTCCCTTCTTTCCTTCCTTCCTTCCTTCCTTCCTTCCTTCCTTCCTTCCTTCCTTCCTTCCTTCCTTCCTTCCCTCCCTCCCTCCCTTCTTGGTGCTGGTGATTGAAACCAGGGTTATTATACCTCTGAGCCACAACCCAGACCTTTTTTATTTTGAAACAGGGCCTTGTTAGGTTGCTGAGAGTCTCACTAAGTTATCGAAGCTGGCCTTGAATCTGTGATCCTCCTGTGTCAGCCTTCCAAATACTGGGATCACTAGCATGCACCACAACACCTAGCTTCAAACTCCAATTTTTATCTTCTACTGTGAAATGCTAAAAACTTTAATCATATTCTCTGTTTCTTTGCAGCTACTTTCTATTTTTTTTTTCATTCTCTCCATCAATGCCACAATGAATCAGCAAATTTCTCAAGTGGAAAAATGTACAATGTTGAAATCACATTAAACTTCCCTTTTCTCCATGACCTTTAACCCTAAGCCCTGGCTATCCTGATAATCTTCAAATAGATTTTTTTTTCTATTGTATCCAACTTTTCTACTTATTCTTGTTAGAAGAATTGATCTGCTACAAGCCAGTTCCTTATGGCCATGAGCAAAATTCTAAGTGGTATTTCACACAGAAAACTTTGCTAACAGATATTTTAACCAGCACTGCAATATTATGCAGTTTTAATATAATATTCAATGTTCCAAAGCCAACCTTGGACATTCTGATCCTAATGTTTCTTTTGAATCATAAAAAATTAAAATTAGAATAACTTTAGTGTTTAATACATTTAATGAGTTCTAATTCATTTCACAGGTAACCTGTAAATTGTGTATATGAGAATCTGCCTTTAAAACATTTATGTCAAGGTCTTCTTTCATTTGCCTTAAGTGGCACAAACCTGAAGAATCAATTCTGCTATGTGAGCATTTGAGCAGGTCTTAAAGCTGTTGTTTAAGAAATATCTTGGTCTTCTCCACACTCCAAAACTTCTATGTGAAGAGGGATACTTTCCATCTGGCTAAGCAAGTACTCATGGCAGACTATTTCATTTTTATATAAAAATATCATCTTTGCTAACACGATGCCTGAAATCTAAAGTGTATGACTCACCTAGTCTTGAATTGTTTGCTTTTGACATCTTGCCAAAATCCAACTGAGACAGATTCAGGAGGGTCTAGGGACATGCCAATCATTCATTTGTAGCTGCATAATAGAATTACTTTGAGAACTTAAACACATACACACACACACACACACACACACACACACACACACACACACACCCCTCCTAAAAATAACTGAATTAGAACAACTTGGGATTTTTTTAGAAGCACCTGCACTGACTCTAATGGGCAACCAGGTATTTCTAAATATTTTTAGATCACCATAAAACTGCATATCTAAATTATATTAGTTTTGATCCTAGAAGAAATATCTTTACAGAGCTATGATCTAATGTTGTATAGATGCCACCTTCTTTAAGGTGAATTCAAGAATATAAAAGTGACCAATATGTTTCTGTAAAATCATTTTGGCCAGTACTGTCTATCATATA